>JABUQX010090184.1:0-10000 GCA_015478945.1 Trachelipus rathkii | reverse complement strand
TAATGATAATAATAATAATAATAATAATAATAATAATAATAATAATAATAATAATAATAATAATAATAATAATAATAATAATAATAATAATAATAATAATAATAATAATCATAATAATAATAATAATAATAATAATAATAATAATAATAATAATATTAATAATAATAATAATATAATAATAATAATAATAATAATAATAATAATAATAATAATAATAATAATAATAATAATAATAATAATAATAATAATAATAATAATAATAATAATAATGAAAATAAAGTAAAAATGAAAATGAAAATGAAAATGAAAATGAAAATGAAAATGAAAATGAAAATGAAAATGAAAATGAAAATGAAAATGAAAAATGAAATGAAAATGAAAATAAAAATAAAAATAAAAAAAACAAAATAAAAATAAAAATAAAAATGTAAATGTAAATGTAAATGAAAATGAAAATGAAAATGAAAATGAAAATGAAAATGAAAATGAAAATAAAATGAATAAATGAAAATAATAATAATAATAATAATAATAATAATAATAATAATAATAATAATAATAATAATAATAATAATAATAATAATAATAATAATAATAATAATAATAATAATAATAATAATAATAATAATAATAATAATAATAATAATAATAATAATAATAATAATAATAATAATAACAATAATAATAATGAAAATGAAAATGAAAATGAAAATGAAAATGAAAATGAAAATGAAAATGAAAATGAAAATGAAAATGAAAATGAAAATGAATATGAATATGAAAATGAAAATGAAAATGAAAATGTAAATGATAATAATAATAATAATAATAATAATAATATATAATAATAATAATAATAATAATAATAATAATAATAATAATAATAATAATAATAATAATAATAATTGTAATAATAATAATAATAATAATAATAATAATAATAATAATAATAATAATGATAATAATAATAATAATAATAATAATAATAATAATAATAATAATAATAATAATAATAATAATAATAATAATAATAATAATAATAATAATAATAATAATAATAATAATAATAATAATAATAATAATAATAATAATAATAATAATAATAATACATTAATTTTGATGTAATCAAGAAATGTCCCTTTTTTATTACTTTTTTCTTTAATTTTTTCTTATTTTTAGTGATTTAAATTTTGAAAAGATGAAAAAAAAAAGATTCTGCGTCTATAATTTTTTGTTTTTGTTTTTGTTTTTTGAAATTAGTTCAAAAGAACAAAAGTGAGAGGAAATTTTGTCTCAAAATGAATTAATAAATACATAATATCAAAAAACATTTTAAAATTAGTTTTTTTTTTTTCGAATAATAATTTATGTATATGTATTTTACAGCTATTAATTTATTTTTGTTTTTGTTTTTCCTTTTACTTTTCTAATTATTTTTGCTTCTTTTTATAAATACCTTTTTATTATTATTTTTTTTTATTATTCTTGGAGTTATTTACCTGCTGATCGCAATAATAATAATTAGAGGCAGAAGTTTTGTAAGTGTTAATATTTTTGTTAATTGCACAGTTGTTTTTTGTTCTTAAATTATTTAGCCATTTCTAGGTTTTTTTCTGCAATATTTTTAGCGCTTAAATATATATATATATATATATATATATATATATATATATTATATATATATATACTATATATATATATATATATATATATATAGATAATTATATATATATATATATATATTATATATATATATTATATATAGTAATATATATATATATATTATATAATAATATATATATTTATATATATATATATAATAATTTATATTAATTTAATATTTAAATTATAATAATATATATTATTATATATAGAGCAGAGAGAGAGGATACGCATACTCGCAGCGCATGAAATTACTCCCAATTTTTGCTTATGGTATGTATCCAGTGCCTAATGTATTCGCCTTTCTCCTATGCTTTCCTATGAACACTCATCATCCAGGACAACATCTTACAGACACACTTTATCCACATATTATATACACATGATTTATGTCTTCATCCCTCTTCTAGACAACATCTTACAGACATCCCTCATCCCTTATATTCCCTTTGTCTAGGGGAGACAAGAATTGACCACAATCGTATGTCCTGCGTGTTGTAGAAGGCGACTAGGGCGGCTGTAATTGGGTGGCTGTCCCGCCTTGCAATGTATCTCACCGTTCGACACTTTCGTTACTTTCTAGAAGGTCGTGATCGCCGTAAGCGGCCTTCTATATATTTCGGCAAAAATGTATGAATCGTATGGTTACATGAAATGTTGAGGAGATGAGAGAGGTGATGGATGTTATTTAGAAAGGGGCAAATTTGATTTGTTCGCTTCGCGGACTGAACAAGATGAAAGGGAAATGAGGAAATAAGGTGGTTGCAGGTGTGAAATATGTTGCGCTGGTGTGGAAAGGACATGAGAACGTGGAGAGAAGGAGTTGCAATTCTGATGAGGTGACTTGTGGTACAAAGCTATGGTAGATTTGTTTTTGTGTGAGTATTAAAATTCTAATGGCTAAATTTAAGTTTGAAAAGGTCAAGGTATGTGTGATTGTTACGGTCCATCTGACGGTAATGTTGAAGAGACTGCGATTTTCTGGGATAATCTGAAAGATGTTTTAGATTGAGGTAAGTAGGCAGCTAGATTGATTGATGTGGTGGTGACCTAAAATGGGGATAGTGATCAAAAAAAGGGCGTGAAATAACAGGTGCTTGGCGATGTCGGGAGCAAAATGAGAATAGAAGGGAAGGTGATTAATTTCTGCTAGGAGAAAGGTATGTGTGTGAGTAATACTTTCTTTGAACACAAGAGTATTCATAATATACAGAGTTGGTGTAGGTAGAGATGGTATGAAAATGAAAGTATGATTGATTTTGTGTTGGTGTAGAAGATGTGAAGTATGTGTTGGGAGTTAAATCATTGAGGGGGTTAAGAATGGGATTATCGGATCATTTGTTGCTTTGGTAAATTTAATGTTAGTGGGGGCTTGTGATGCAGAGGAAGATGATAAGGGAACGGCAGTGAAGAGAATTAAGAGTGAGAAGTAAAGTGAACAAGATAATAAGGAAAAGTATTTTAAGAACGCTCGCAAATAAATCAGTGAATGTGAACAAGTTTGTGGAAATTGAACAAATCTGGAAGGCAAATGAAAGAAAAAATTGTTAGCAGTGCAAAAAAGTATGTGGATGTGCTAAAGAAAGGTGTTAACAGTGAGTTGTGGAATGAAGATGTGATGCCAAGCGTTAAAAGTAAAAAAGAAGCGTGGTTGAATTACTAAAAGCCAATGATGGAAGTTTAAAAAAAAAGATGCTTGGAAATATATAAGGGGGGAAAAATAATACTAAAATGCCTTACTGGAGGAAAAAAAGAGTAATATGATCAGTTGGGAGGAGATTATGGGACTTGCAAGAATAGAGCTCTTCTGAAGAAGAGCGAAAAGTTAAAGGATTGAGAATAAGGGAATCTGCTTAGAATAATGGAATAGGGATGGTGATTTGTAAACTGATGAAATGACGTGAGGGAGTGTGAGGAAACACTTCGCAAAAAGGTGCATAACATTGGCAGGATTGAAGAGGTGATATAATGTATGTGGGTTTGATGTGCAAGAAGAATAGGTATTTTGGATTTGCATTATTAAGGAGGATGTAATGGGTAGAGGTGAAAGTTGAAAGGAATGGTAAATCGCAGTATAGATGAAATACTGGTTGAAATGAATCAAGACGGAGGCAGATGATGATTGATTTATTTGGAAGTTGCTTAAACAAACGTTTATGAGGGGTATAGTTCCGAGGATTGGAGGAGAGCAATAATGAGTACCCTTAAATAAGGATAAGGGGGATAAGGGTAACTGTATTAATTTGAGTGTTTAGGGAAGATGTATGCTGTTATTTGGTCGAAAAGTGTGCTTCGAGTGACTGAAGGACCGATTGTTGAAGAACAAGGTTGCGTTTAGCAATGGTAGAGGGATGTGTGGATTCAAATCTTTATTTTGAAACAAATGATTGAGAAAATGATGGGGAAGAAGAAGAATAAATGTATTTAAGTTTTATAGATTTCAACGGCGTATGATATAGGATTAATAGGAATCTCTATGATAGGTGTTGTGTTACATGATGTTGCGGTGGTAAGCTTCTGAATTTTGAATCAAAAGATGTATGATGATTGTGAAGCGTGTGTAAAAATAAATGGAGCTGAAAGGAAAGGGTTTGGTTTAATATTAATAGCGCGGTGAGGTAGTGATGTGTTGTGGCTCCCTGGTTTATTCAATTTGTATATGATTTGGGTTATGAAAGAATTAGAGTTGGGGTGGCAGGGGATGGTGTTAGATGATGGAGAATGGGAAGAGAGTGGAAGGTGCCTACCTATTATATGCGTATATGCGGATTTGTGTGGGAATCTGAAGAGAGTTTGAGAGACTTGGTAGAGAGATTTGGCAGGGTTGGTAAAGGAGGGGTTTGAAAGTAAACGATAAGAATTAAGTAAGGTTATGGTTGTGAAGTGAGGACAGTCCTCGTGGTGTGAAGTTATGTTAGCTGGTGAGCAGCTGGAAACCAAGTGTCTATTTTATTATTTAGAATATTTGTGATGAAAAGGGAACGGATGAGCAGAGTGTAGTAGGAAAGTTGTGAATCAGGAAGGTGGCTGATGCAACTTAAATCGTGGGTGAATGTAAAGGGACTAAGTCTTGAGTGCGCTAGGGTCTTACCAGAAGGGTATATTGTTTACTGTGTTAATGTATAGTAGTGAGACCTATGGTCGATGGCGAATAAGAGATATAGATCTAAAGTACAATGTGTTTCAGATGGACAATCTTAGGGGTGTGTAGGTGTGAGAAAATGATTAAAAATCAAGGAATGAACGTTTTAGAGAGTAGTGTGGAGAGAGGAATAAGGATAAATGAAGAGAAGACTGAAGTATATTAAGATGATTGGTCATGTGGAAAGGCATGGATGACAATCGCGTTGGTTAAGCAGCATGCTTATAGTGGGGACTGTGCTGTGCGGAATCGACATCGGCTGGAGACCGAAAAAAAAAGTGACTGAGTCAGTAAATTATTGCCTGGAGGAGAGAAATGTGAGTTTTGCCGAGGCGAGAAGAAAAGGTGCATAAAAGGAGTAAATGGCGGGGTTTAAGACGGGGTTTGTGGCCCACCTTGGCCAAGAGATGAAACCTACATTACGAAGATGCCGATAGTGAGGGTTCCGTCTTGAGGTTCCCGTCGAAGCTCTAGGGTAGATTTTCTTGATTGCGACGAGTCTCACTAAGGTATAAAAGGGGGAGGGTTAAGGACTGCTTCATTTCACTAGCCTGCATATTCTTTACTACTTTTCTGTTTTCCGGTGCATGGTTACGCACTTATCACAATCATTGGGATATATATATATATATATATATATATATATATAAATAATATTATATATATATATATATATATATATTATATATATATATATATATATATATATTATATATATATATATATATAATATAATATATATATAATAATATATATATATAATATATATATATATATATATATATATAATATATCATATATATATATAATATATAATATAATATTATACCATAAATTTTAATTATAATTTATAATATATAATAAATATATTATATATATATATATATATATATATATAATATATATAATATATATATATATATATATATATAATATAAACCTCCACTTATATAAGTACCTTAATATATAATATTATATATATAATATATATAATATATATATAAAATATAATTAAATATATATATATATACCTAATATACTATATTATATATATAATTATATATATATATATATATATATATATATATATATATATATATATAATATATATATATATATATTATATAGATATATATATATATATATATATATATATATATATATATATATATATATATATATATATATATATATATATAATTAAGATATATACGCGTGATTGAATAGGACTCCTCAATAAATAATATAGTTTTATATATATTATTAATAAATATACTCTATAAATAATATTTTAACAAATCTTAATCAATAAATAAATTTCATAATTTATATATATTATATATTAATATATATATATATATTATATTAGTAAGTATTCAATGCGTTTGAAATTTAGGAAAATATAAATACATCGCGTTAACTTTAAAATATGTGTATCCATATAAATATTTAATAAAGCCTTTATATAAGAGAAATGATAACTTTTCTAAATAATTTAGATAGTAAAGGAGAAAAAGTTTCAGGTATCTAATGATAAAACAGTAAAGTAACGTACCTTAAATATATTTAAGATTAAGAACTTATTTATCGCCTTATGGTGTTGGAGTTATTCGGAAACTCTTCATGTTCAGCGATGTATTAATTTTGAGACTTAAAATTATGAAAAATATATTATATGTTAACAACTAAAAATTAAAAAGTGATTTATATTTGAGATTTAAGAGTATTTAAAAACTACATAAAAAAAAAGAGTTCATAATAAGTTCACAGAATTGGAGAATATGATAAATTTAATATCGCCTTATTTTGTCTATTTTATAATTTAATTTGATTAACAGCACTGCAGTAGCGCGGATTCGAAAATAGCTTATCTTCTGTGTAAATCTTTGATTAAATATAGAATTACTGTATACTAGTTCTGCTGTTTGAAGGCTCTTATATTATGTGATGTGTTATGGTGCTAGGAAACGATTAGTGCATTAGTTTCCTCAATATTAGGGACAAGATTATATGACTTAGTCTATTTTTTTTCTGGTTCACAGACATACTATGTTCTTGTACAGACACGTGATATGTAAATACATACATCGAGCTTCTCCTGTCTCTATAATAGAGAAAACTATCAATTATATGTAGGTATGATCATATGATAGGGCAAGGGAAATTTTATAAAACAACATTGGAAATAAATTTCAATCGTATGTTTAGTGTTGGTCGATTTATATTAGAGTCTAAGTAATATAGCCTTGAGGGGCGTAGATTTCCGTGAAGAGGGGTGAGATTAATACTTATTGGAGAGGAGGTAAGATGTTAGATTGAGAAATAGGTAATAAAGTTACGAATTTACGGACATGGGGTAAGCAAACGATACAATCTCTTTGTGACTCTGATTCTTAATTATTTCACAATACAAAATAAAACCCTACTAAGGAATAGAAGATCACAGCGATCCCTTATACATATATAAATTCATCTGTACTAAGTTTCTCTTTATAGAGTGTGAAACTAGCACTCTAGGAAACAAGTAACATATAACTATTCGTATATAGGTAATTATATTTTTTTAGAAAGTTTAAATATTTTATATTTATTAAACACACGGTGTTTCACAACTTATTATGAAGCTATGATATTTTCTTGATGTATATTATCTTATAATTAACTATCACTAAACCAAATATACCTTTCTGATCTAAATTTTTACTAAAGTAAATCCATGATTATCATCAATTTTAATATCACAGATACCGACTATCAAAACAATAATTATATAAATTTCTTTATATATATAAAACATTATTATTGCTTTTATTATTAGTATAGTTTGATATTAATTATATATAATTATCATGCTAAGTAATAATATCAATTGATCAACATTAATGTTAATTTTTTTTTCAAATGCTGTAAATACAGTTAAATACTAAATTCGACTATTAAATGATTTATTATTTATTTTTAAATTAATATAAAAATGATATTTTCAAGATTATATTTAACATTAGATTAATAAATTTCATAACTACTTAGTTTAGATATATGAATATTTCCAGGAGCTAAAAATCGTTACATACTTTTTAACTATTTGATTGTTCATAATTTATGTTAATAGTTTAATAATAAATCTTATTAATTATATAAGGAAAAAAGCTATATATATAGTAATATACTACGATTATATTGTATTTTATATACTAGTCTTAGAAAAGTTGCTAAATTTTTTTTAATATTTAAAACACTGAGTCCGTATAGGTGTAATATATAATATATTCCAATTCTGATTACTAACTGATTTATTTTATACAATAAAACTAATTTCAATAAATTATATTTATATTATATAGTCGTCGGTATAAATATTATAATGAAATATTTGTTATATAAAACTAAATATTGAAATTTCATTAAAAAATAAATATCACTATATATACCTCACTACTTGAATATATATATAGTTAAACTTGTAAAGGATTTTATAAAGTCATGAAATAACTATATGGATTGACTTAGAATTTATCACTTATTTTCAGTGCATTGTTTAAAATATTATGGTCAATAATTCAATACAGATAATGACTGAGTAACACATATTTTTATCAAGTGAATTATAAGAATATATAAGTATTACATCATAGTTATTAAACTGCTCTCTTTAAATATATTTATAAGACTTATATATTTACTCAAATATAATTTCAATAATTAAATTAATATGTAATATTTATAGTAGAAAATAAATCGTAATTAACTTTTTTAAGAGTTATTCTAATAATTTCTAATTAATATATAATGTGAAATAAATTTAAGTAAAAGTATATTTACTATATAGAGGAATTAAGGTAATAAAGTATTAAATATTTTTATATTTAAATAACTAATAAGTTTTCTATAAAATTGAACTAAGATAAATATTTTATATATAGGTATATATTATTAATATATTATAATAATAACACAAAATACTATATGAAATAAATTTTCATTAATTAACGTTTTAATTAAGAATCCACACTAAAACTATTTATATATATAAATCGCATTTTCGCTTTTATGAAATATATTTCAATGATAACACTAATTATTTTTTATTATCAATAGTTATGTAAATAAATAATTACTCTCTCGTTTATTAAAAAACTTCATAAGATAATTACCATAATTAAATATTCTAAAACTCGGTTTATATGAAATTAAGTAAAAAAATAATAAACTACGTATATATTAACTTATTTAATAAGAATTCTATAAATTTATATATTATATATGTTTATATTGATATAGATGTGTTTGAAAATATATAAATTAAAGCTGTAAAAGTTCAAAGAGTAACAAAAGTAACAATCGATGGCAAATTGCATATTAATATTAATATAATACATTTTCTGTAATAATAATATTATATCTAATATATAATCGTAATTTATATATATATTAATATTAATATTAAAGTGATTTATAATATATTTTAATTAAAATACAGTGATGTGATATTATTATTAATACAACAATAACTATATGAAATATATAATTTTGTAGTATGATTATATATATTAAAAGACATACAAAAAATCATTAAAGTGAACATATGTAAGAATTATATAGAAATCACAGTTAAAAAAGGCCTAACAATGTTGTATCATTCTATCAAAGACAAACTGTCGCTCATACAATGTAATGCAAATAACCCCATTTCACATAATCACTCAATTTAAATATAAATTTATTCGCGTCATTTGTGCAACTGTTCACAACGTGTTCTCTGCATTAAGGGACTTAGTTACAATTTTGTAATTTCAATGAAATAGCTACAACTACAAATCCACCAATAATATACTGTTAAATTGTCATATAACTATCATATAAATGGTTAGACATGTGTGAATAATTCCCAACCTCCACATGCATTAATAATTACAAAGATAGATCAATAGGTCACATCTATGCCATAAAGATATCTAACAATTATATTAACTAATCTTAATTAAATACACCAAACCCTGCCATATTACTTTCGCTTCGTCAAATATATTATGATGATACCCAACCCAAATTCGCATGTAATCGAAGTCATAATCTCTTTACTTAATTGTTGCAATCGAGTGCCACGACTCAACAACCGATACCTCTGAGCAAGAAATTATCCAAACATTATTACATAATATTCACCTTTGACTGAAGCTGCCTTTCTATATTTAT
>JABUQX010090183.1:0-20115 GCA_015478945.1 Trachelipus rathkii | reverse complement strand
CAAGAGGTCAGCTATATTTATGCATTGTAGCACATTTCGAGCGATTTAATGCGTCTACGTGTGTTAGCGCATGTAGGTGGAGGTAGGTGTGTGCGTGAGAGAGAGTTTGTAATGATGCAGAAACGATAGTCATTACGCGATAATGATAGCATATAGTTAGATTAGTGGGAGGTCGAAACATATATATATATAAAAGAGGTATATATAGTTATTATTATATGAGAGAGAGTTATTATATATATATATATATATATATATATATGTATATATATATATATATATATATATATATATATATATATATATATATATATATATATATTATATTTATATATATATATATATATATATATATATATATATATATATATATATATATATATATATATATATATATATATATATATATATATATATATATATATATATATATATATATATATATATATATATATATATATAGCTATAAATTATATACCATTTTAGTTCCCCGTAGTATATATATTTATTTTGAGTGTCATATTTTATCTTCGAATATACTTTGGGATATATGTGACCTCTGTGGTGCCCTAGTGCACAGTATGAACAGTGAACTGTGAATCGTAATAAGAAATATAAAACTAAATCAGCAAACAGTAATGGATTGGGTTTTCAATCTGGGCCAATTTCATTTTAATACCTCTTCTTGTTATTTGTTTTTTCGCATAAATTGACATTATAAAATTATCTTCAATTTATATATATATATATATATATATATATATATAAAGATATATGTGTATATATTATATAGTTATATATATATATATATATATATATATATATATATATATATATATATATATATATATATATATATATATATATATAAATATATATATATATATATATATATATATATATATATATATATATATATGGTATATATATATATATATATATATATATATATATATATATATATATATATATATATATATATATATATATATATATATATATATATATATATATATATATATATATATATATTTATATATATATATATATATATATATATATATATATATATATATATATATATATATATATATATATATATATATATATATATATATATATATATATATTATTATATTATATATTATTATATATATATATACATAGTTATTATATATATATATATATATATATATATATATATATATATATATATATATATATATATATATATATATATATATATATATATATATATATATATATATACATATATATATATATTATATATATATAAAGATACATAATAAAGATATCTACAAGAAACAAAACATAAATTCCTCCTTTGACCATCTTGCACTCTTTACAGCCTCGATGACCCCTTTCAAAGGCTGCAAAATTCAGCAAGAATAAGCAGGAATCTCAGCAATAGATGTTGAACGCATTTGAGATCTGTTTTCATTTCCTCATATCTCATTCACTGCTGAACGCTTGATTGTGTCAGCTACAAATCTAAATGTCTTATCAACAAAGGAATGACATTCATTAAAAACTTAGGTTTGATGAGATGTTTAATATGTGGCTGTAATTATATATTAAAAAACTGTTGAATGCACTGTAGATGTGCAATTAGAATTCCAGTGATTGAGTGGGAATCTTTAGTTGGACGAAAAGAAAGAATTAACCAGCTTGGTCCATTAAATAGGGCCACTACTTCAGCAAGAAAAGGAACTCAAGATAGACATGAAAGATAATGTTGAAAAATAAAATTTGTTCTTGCCGAGCCACATTTAATGACACTGACCTCTTCAGGCAACGTTATGAAACATAAAACTAACTAGATTCCTGACTTATTGAGGAAACAATCAAAGTTGATTTTCTATGTGATAAATTGGTCTGCACAGGAGAAAGGAGAATACAGCGGAGCTGTAGAATCCTATGATAATTGTTAAGATCACAAGAAATGGGGATCTGGTAATGCAGGCAATATGCTAGATAGAGAAAATAGAAAGAGAATGAAAAAAAATTGATTGAGGAAGTGCATCTGTATAAGTTTAGAACCAGAGAATTATACATCGGTTTTGATGGAGGAAAGATCGTCAAAACATTTGCGTATGGAATATGAAGAGCATTACGTTCTAATTAAAGAACCAGGTCACATAGATCACATATCTTATGACAACGGAAGCGCTCAATGCATGGCAGATGAATTAGTTACATTTCTAATTGATTGAGATATTTTTATGTTATTTAAAAGCAATGCTCTCTGACGGTACAGTTGTAATAGGTGGTGTAATAAAATTAAAAGAAATTCATATTGAGAGGCCTTTTCAGGGGCTAATATACCTTCTACATGTTAATGAACTGACCTCTAGACATGTATTTAAAATGATTGATGGTAAAACAACTGGCCCAAAAAGCTTCAAATGTTTGATTGTAAATAAATTAAAACAGGATTAAACACAATTAAACATCGTTGAATTTGTGACTTTTCAATGTGAAATTGAAGTTCCTAAAGCGACAATCAATAGAGATCCTAGAATAATCAAAATATTACCACCGCTAGATGAGATAAAGTCTGCCAAATTTCAAAGCAGTTAGCCTTAAAATCTCCAGGAGCACTGCATCATGCAAGAAGGCTCAGAAGAGCTAATAGAATCCAATGCATATATGTATCTCAATACCAAATCCAGGAACAGATATCCAGGATTTAGTTAATATCATCATATCAGAAATATATGCCCCAGATTGTTATTAGATTAAATCACTTCCAAAGGTTCAGAAGGAAGACTTTTTACTACTTAATTTTTCATCAGAATCAGATATGGAGCACTGTGTCGATCAGAAAATGCCCTGTGAAGACACACCTGCCCTAATAAATATTTTGATTTCAATGATCACGGATCTTAGAGCAAAGGTCAGAAAGAAAGGTCTTATCGTATAATAAAATGCAAAATTGCAGAACAATAGAATTTTTTAGCTGCCCATTAATATTAATTTCCAGGCTACTGCCTATACTGGTATGACTCAATTGAACATGGAACCATAACTTCCCCATCACTCTTACAAGATTTTTCATATGATGATCTACTAGTATCAAAACCTTTGAACTTCTTCCTATTTCCTGTCATGTTACCCAAGGGTTTAGAACGCAATAGCTAAGTCACTAGAGCTTCAGAAGACTTGAATTGTCCATGAAACAAAAAATTTATTTTGAAATGTCTTAGAATCAAAAATATATGCCAACTTGCATCAAAAAACAATTGAGTTAATTTGAGAGGTTTAAGTAATAAAGGGAAATAAATTAGTTAGAATTATATACAACTATTATTACTATTAATATTCTAATGATAGTAATGTATTGTAGTAAAGGAATGAGGAAATGGTAGAAGGGGAATTTCCTTTTGCATTTTTGCAGATTAGTATGGCACTAGGCAAGGTGGGCTGGGGCCATTTGCATGATCTCCTATTTCAGTGGTGGTCAAATTGAGATCCATTGGACTGTTATAGGTGCAATTAAGCTTTCAAATTTTTTGGCCCCTGTCAATATATATATATATAGAAGAAAGTATATATATATATATATATATATATATATATATATATATATATATATATATATATATATATATATATATATATATATATATATATATATATATATATATCAATATCGACTCTTACACATAGCAAGAGTTAGCATTATAGAAACGATCGATCTTTCACAAATTTCATGATGTTACGATAAAATTCTCTTATTTTATTATTTATTTTTTTTGAGAAAATTGATCAAATTAATGAAGATATTACATAGTAAATATAAAATTATGCAAAATTAAAGAAAAAAAGTGTAAGAATAATCGCTATTATATAACGCTATTTTTCAATCCATTAAAAATGTTGACTGCTCATGCTCAAATCGAATAGCGAAGATTGTGTGCGTGTGAATTTTGAGAATAAAATTGTTCAAAAATACTATGTTTATAAATAATATGTTTAAATACTATACATAATAAATAATAATTTTATAACAAACATTATTTAATAAAATAAAAAAAACAATAGAGAAATTAATAAAATGCTTAATAATGTTAAGAATAATGAAAGAAAAACAATAACTTGAAATACTATAGCTAACCATAGAATCAATTTTAAATTAAAGAAAACTTGTAAAATAGATATAACTCTGAGAATAAAATTGTTCAAAAATACTATGTTTATAAATAATATGTTTAAATACTATACATAATAAATAATACAATTTTATAACATACATTATTTATTAAATTAAAACAATAGAGAATTTGATAAAATATTTCATAATGTTAAGAATAATGAAAGAAAAACAATAACTTGAAATACTATAAATAACCATCGAATCAATTTTAAATTAAAAAAACTTGTAAAATAGATATAACTCAAGTATCTAATGTGAAAATTTTTTGGGTGTTAAAATTTATTTTGAACATATAGTATATATATATATATATATATATATATATATATATATATATATATATATATATATATATATATATATATATATATATGATATGAGAGAGATAGAAAGCCCGAGTAGTAAAAGTTACTGAGTCGCCAATGATATATTTATATATATATATATATATATATATATATATATATATATATATATATATATATATATATATATATATATATATATATATATATATATATATATATATATATATTTATATAATTTTTTTATATATATATATATATATATATATATATATAGTATATATATATATATATATATATATATATATATATATATATATATATATATATATATATATATATATATATATATATATATATATATATATATATATATATATATATATATATATATATAAAGCTCTACATTCTCTCTCTCTCTCTCTCTCTCTCTTCTCTAAATCTCTCTCTCTCTCTTAGATTAGATTATGATGTTTATTTTATTGTGTATTTATATTCATGCCTAAATTGCTCTCCCATAGATACGTTTTATTTTATCTTTACATTAGCAATAATCTACTTTTTCTGCATATAGATTTGCCATTACTTCAATATATATATATATATATATATATATATATATATATATATATATATATATATATATATATATATATATATATATATATATATATATCATATATTTTTATTTATTTTATATATATATATATATATATATATATATATATATATATATATATATAACTCTAGCCGACTTTTTGACGTATTACAATGATTGTAGGTAGAACATCATTAACTTTCCTGACTCACTTCTCCTATAACACACCCCTTATAAAAAAGAAGTTAAATAGGTATAATTAAAAACACTATAACGAAGTGACTTATATGGTGATTTTGTGGATTCTTATGATTTTACCACCAATTTAGTTTTGAGAACTATTCCCTCACTCAACTGTAAGTGTGGTCTCGTTTATATTCCTCTTTTGTCCTCAGTAACTTCAGACTTCTCTTAGTTAAATACTCTATCTTTTCTACTATACGTCATCTTTTATTAATTATTAACCTACACCTATATGCTTGAAAAGTTATACGAATTTTTTTTTTGAACGGTTATCATCAACGCTTTCTGGCAGAGCCCTATTCAAGGAAGGGGGTGTAGAATATATAATGTATATGTGAAAAAATAAAAGCCTATTTAATCTAACGTAAATTTCCAGATTTGCGCAGACGCAGGCCTTAAAGTGAACGAGATTAAATTCAGCTGGAAACAGAAGATGGAAAAGAATTCCACAGAATAGAGATGGCTGGAAAGAAGGAAGCACCACAGTGAACAAACCTGGAATGCTAATGTCAACATAAAATTCATGTGCAGACACTGCATCCCTTGCGCTAAGAGGGCTTCGTAAGGGTGGTGGTAGATGGGTGATGAGCCTTAGAGCACTTGCCGCTGTGGTACCTATAGAAGAGAGACAAAGCTCCAGCATCACATCGAAAAGATGGAGAGTTAGGTGTACTGGAAAGTACAGAACAGTTTATAAGCCCTTTGGCCTTTGAATCGACACTATCCAAAAACCGTTGAAACCTGAACCCCATCCCCCTCCCTAGATATCAGAGCTGTACTCCATACAATGGCGGATGAGACCCTTGTATAATTGGAGCAACTGAGAGGAGGAAAAAAAGTTTCGCAGTTTTAGCAGAACCAACAGCTACCTTGAATCATTCCTAGCAATCATTTTAAGGTGAAATTTCCAAGACATTTTTTTGTTTTTGTTAAGGCCAAGGAGACCCATCCAAAAAGAAAGGAAAGACAAAAGGTGTTCTAGAGAGGGTGATTTGCAGAAGTTGGGGTTTTAAAGAGTTGTGTTCCACAAGATTGAGACTACCCCTCTACCCCTCTACCCCTCTACCCATCCTTGAAATTCTATCTAAATTAGCAAGAATATAATTAGAAAGATTGAGACGAGAGTCAACTCTAGAAGCAAAAGGAGTAGAAGATTTGAAATGAGTTGAAGAATGTAGGGTCGAGTCCGGTTCTTTCTACCGTATTGATCAATAACGTGGTTTATTTAAAAATTGATGTTTACAAAATATCCGAAAGAAATACTTTGTTCCTATGTTCTTGAATTATTCTTCTCAATTTTCAAACCTATTACTCCGATTCCTTTGCCAGACTCGGTTTTTAGAATCTGCTTAGCTCTTGATAACCGAAACATTGCATCACTCTAATGTCATGGATGTTCAGATTGCTTTCTTACAAAAATAAAAAATACTAACCCTTTTAATGGACTTTAGTGAACAGTTGCCAGATATTTACAAATTTATTTTCATTTTTGTTGCAACTACAATGAGTTTCTTGAATTTTCAATTTTTTTTTATTATTATTAAATTTAAATTTAATCTAGATACTATTTTTCTAAATGCATAATATTTGATATTTAAGAAATTTACTGGAAGTATAAATGTAGTCAGGGCATCAATCATATTGAATTTTTCTCTTTGGTATGGGTCAGTACTGGAACCCTTTGTCGTGGGTGACAAAAGAGAAAGCCTTCAAAAACCCTGCACAAAAAATATATAAAAACATGGGTCTCCACATTGTTCATCAATAAGAACACAAACATAAACTCATGAAATCCAGAAATGAACAAAGAAGTACTAAAATAAAGAATAAAGATGCAATTTATATTTTGTCATGGAAGGCTTTTGGAGATATAAAGGGAAAATTACAAGAGTTTTCCAGTCCAGACCTAATCTCTTCCTCTTATCTTATGGCCTTTTCATTATTAACATCCTTACGCGAGTATATATATATTTATATATATATATATAATATATAAATATATAATATAATATATATATATATATATATAATATTATATATATATATAATATAATATATATATATATATATATTATATATTTGGAGCGTGGGCTAGACAGTGTGATACTATACATTATCGCGATAAGTGTAGCACAGATATCTTGTAGCTACGAGTAATATAATATACGGTATATATATTATAGAACTATATTAATTATATATATATATATATATAATATATATATATATATATATATATTATATATATAATATATAATATATTATATATATATTATATATATATATATTATATGTATATATATATACTATATATATATATTAGTATATATATATTATATAGTATACTATACTTATTATTATATATATATCATATATATATAATATATATATATACATAATATTATCATATATATACACATATATATATATATATATATATAATATATATATATAATATATATATATTATATAGTATCTATATAATAATATTAAATATATATATATATATATATATATATATATAAATATATAAATAGTATATCATATAATTATATATATTAATACATATATATATATATTAATATATTATATATATATATATATATACCTACTATATATATATATATATAGTAGTATATATATATATACTATAATAATATATATATAAATATTATACATACATATATATATATTATAGTATATATATATATATATAATTATTATATATACTATATATATATATATATATTATAGTAATATATATATATATATATCATATTAATATATTATATATATATATATATAGTATATATATATTTTTTTTACATCGATTACCACCACTCACGGGGCCCTTTTCAGGTTTTCAAAAGGAAGGGCCAAAAAAAAAAAAACATAAATAAAAAAAAAAAATTACATGAAAGACTTACCCAAACGTTAAAATAAATGACGAAAGTAAACCCACCCCTGTCCCATACCTAAACGCAATTCCCTCAGGTAGGGCGCAGACGCGGGATTTAAATAGAGGAAGATTGACTATAGCTGGGAAAATAAAACAGAAGCAAGGCCAGTTCCACAAAAACAGATGTGGCTGGGAAAAAAGGAAGCACCAAAGCAGGTACCACAACGAGTGATCGTTGAGTCTCCAATATTCACCGCAATATTCATGAGAGAACAAGGGCACCTCTTTATTACGAGGGCGACGCGAGTGGTGGCAGGAATGCGAATATATTAATATATATCATATATATATATATATATATATATATATATAATATATACTAGAATATATATGTTATAATATAATATATATATATAATATATATATATAACGTAGTATTCGTGTTCGCATTCTTTTGTAGAGTGAGTTTATATAATATATATATATATATATATATATATAACATATATATATATATAATACTATATATATATATTATATATAATATATATTCATATATATATATATATATATTATATATATTAATATATATATAATATATAGTATTATATAAGAACATACATATATACATAACATATATAGTATATATATACTATATATATATGTATAAATATATTCAGTGTTATAATATATATATAAATATCTATTATAGATCTTATTTGAACTCTAGTCTGCTTATCAACAATCCTCCTCAGGCTCACAATATATATATATATATAATATCTCTCCTCTTTAACTTATTTTCATATTATCCATATTATATGATAAATCTCGTTTATCACAACTCCATAGGATACGTAATACTCATATAACATATAGGGGTCACTATACAATAGAATCACTCACGAGACTCTCACTGTGAGTTGAGAGATTTACTCACGATAGATGAGAGATCGATAAACATAATACATGTTCTCACTCAGATAGATATGGATCCTCTAATACATAACTCACTCGCTCTTGCCACATATACACTCTATCTACATTCATCATAACTCACTCACTCACACTTACGGATTTCGACCTAACAGTGGAGTCGCATCTCCACATCATGCACAGTCTAATGGAAATGAGTGAGCTCCACTCACAAAATCGCACGTCCCGATATCCATCACCCTCACCTCCACCCTCACCTTGAATATAACAATATGTCGCAATAATATATTATATATCCACGTTATATATAATTTATATATATCAGTATCAGTATAAAGTATATATAGGATATAATATATATATAAAACTACTATATTATACAATACAATAACATTATGATTATATATGCGCATATAGGAATAGTAAAATTAATATAATATATATAAATAATTTTAGTTTAAATTAATATATAGTATATATAATATATATATAATATATTATATATATATATATATATATAATATAATACTATATATATTATATATATATATATATACAACATTACATTAATATAATACTATTATATATATATATATATATTATAATATTATAAATTAATTATATAATAGTGTTTAATATTATTACATAAAGTATTATATTATATTAAGTATATAAGATTATATATATTATTATAATTATCATTACGTATATTATAATATATATATATATATTTTATGTATATATATATATATATATATAAATATATATATGAGTCTATATATGTTTTAGTATATATAATATATATATATTATATTATATATATAAGAATATATTATATATATATAGTAGGTATATTGTACGTATATTATATTACATTATATATATTTATTATATGTATACTTAACAAGTGATTTTACATAGGTATTATATTATATATGATTATGTTATATATTATTAATTATAGTATTATTACTCATTACTATACGTATATATATATTATATATATAATTAATGTATATTAAAAATAATACTCTGTTATAATTAGTGATTATATATTATATAATCACAATTTCTCAATATATAAAGTATCATTTTATTAAAATCGTACTCTGTCTTCCCCTGGATAGTTATTAATAATATATATTATTATTATATACAAGAACTATTTTATATTTTATGTTGCATACTAATGGTATAGTTTTTATATTAATCACAATATGATTAACTTTCGAAATAATTAATAATATGTGACAAATGATATCAATATAGTATAATATATATTATAATTCACTTATATATATAAATCAATATATATAAATGATAATATAGTACGGTCTATACTATTCATAAAGTAATATGTATGAGTAAAGGTATAAAGCTTCCTTAATTAACAAATTAGAAATATGATATAGCGTTTAGAATTTAGGTTTAATATAATTATATTGTATATGATATATATTATATTTAATCATATAATACCTATACTGTAATTATAACATGGTAATATATATATGATATTTATATATGGATACTGTATCATTATTACTTGTGTAAAATGTATGTAGAAGTATTATATATAATATTAATATATATTTAATTTAACTATAATAATAAAATAAATTACTTTGATACCAAAAAAATGTTTCGTTAATTATTTATATTTATTCCACCACACCCAGTGGTAATATCAAATAATGAAATGTATATGTTTTGAAACATAATCAAACTATTGTTATGAATTTATACAGTATTATTCAATGATATACTATAGTATTTATATATATTCATATTGATTTAATTATAGTATAAATAATTAATATATATATGACTTGGAAAGTGAATAATTATTTAATTATTAAGTTTAATAAATATATTTACATTATTAAATCTATGTATGTCTTATATATATTATAGTTTAATATAAATTAAAGAAAAGAACTAGATTAAATATTTTATTAGTTATACCTCTACAAAATCTTTTAGGAATAAAAAAAAAAAATAAGTTAGTAAAAATTAAGTGATTACTATATATATATATATATATATATAATATTATATATATATACTACATATATACTATAGTATATTTATATATATATATATGTATGAAAAATTTATTATAAGACTACATAACCTTAAATAGGGGCATATATATATATATTATATATTATTATATATTATGATATATTAATTTATATATTTAAGGATATTCCAAAACTAATTTATTATTATATATATATATATATTAGTTCAATGTGAACAGTTTATTAATTCTGATTTCACATTATACATATAGAGACGAGTGAGAGAGAAGTAGATGAGAGAGATGGTGTGAGAAAGAGGAGAGAGGAGTTTTCGTCGGATCGGGAGAGAGAGACGACGATGCGAGGAAGGATGAGATGAGTAGAGGAGATGAGTAAAGAAGAAGAAGAAAGCAAAGTAAGAAGATTTAATTCCTTGTTCATACGGATTTAACATTTCCTTTTAGTAGGGTAGAAGAAGAAGAAGAAAGAGAAGAAGAAGAAGATGGAAGAAGAAGCATTAAGTGAAAAGATACGTTGAAAGAAAGAAAAAATAGCATCAACTGGTGACCAAAACATCTAATAGTTAAGAGAACATGAAATTCGTACAGACTAAGGGAAGAAGAAGAAGAGAGTGAAGTAGAAAGATATAATATAAGTAACATTCATTTTTGTTTGTCGTCTGCTATATATATGGATTAATGTTTGTGTTAGAGAGCTAAGGAATATGAAGTATATCTTCGATATGCGATAATCGGAATATAAAGAAGGTGAATAAAACCATGGTATGGATATAAAGAAGGTAAAGTTTCACTCTTCTCTAAAGCCCTTCGAAAAGCCCCCTCCCCCGCCCCACCCCCTTCCATCTCTGAAGGGTTCCCTCTGGTTCTGCTTTGTGCTACGTCGGTCCCGCAACTATAACTGTTATTATGCTCGGTCGCGCACAATCTCTTATAACGAATACCATAACTCTTCTAGAGAAGCGACCATGTTTATATGGAAGAAAACAAAGGACGCTCTTTTTTTCCCCCAAATTTTTTTCTTCCCTTTTTAGAGTGGTGGCATCGCGGAAAACAGGTGCTAAAGCATTTACTTGATTCTTAAAAAACAGTTGCTCTCGGCTATATATGTATATTTATATGAGGGGAAAAAAGGACAATCCTTACATGCGACAAAAGGAATTGAGAAACAAGTAGGAAAGGAAAAGGAAAAAAAAACTGGAGGTGATTTGTGAGGTACTTGTTAGCCTCTGCATTTTTAATTCAGTTGTAGTTGTTGTGTGTGTGAAGAGGTGTCCATAGATGCACATGTGTAAGTAGCTGTTTGATTGTGTGCACAGAGACATTATTTTGCAACTTAAGAAAGAAATGAGATTTTCAAATCTGCAATTTATTATTAAATGTGACATTAAATTGTTGAAATATGTAGCAATACTTTGAAATTAGTTAACAAATTTAAAAGTTCTTTTTTTTAACGGAAAGAAGATATAATTTTTTCTTTCTTTTCAAAAGACATTTGTCCCAGAGAAAAGCAAAATACAAAGGAAAGTCATTAGATAAAGAAACAATTTATAAACTTTGAGTACTTTAAAATTTAAAATTTTATGGTATTGTACTTTAAAATTTAAAATTTTATGTCGGATGCATCTTAGATGTATCTAAAATTGTACAAAAATTTTTTTTTCTTTTCCAGTTCAATATGTGATATATATTAGTCAATGAGTTATGTTTATGTGATAGACTTTATAGATTTTAATAGAATATAAATTTAGCGATTAGCATTATATATCGATGTATATATATATATATTAATATATATATTATATATATATATATATATAATATATATATATAGATATATATAATAGTATATAAAGAAGGTATTTTTCGTTATGTCACTACCACCATTTCTTGTCAGGTTATCTCAACAGTATGATACAATGATATAATCAATTAGATCAATATGAATAATAAAATATAAAATTAGTCATGGGCGTCACGAAGGTGGTATATAAGGAGGTGAGTATCAGATATAAGATGGAGGGACGGGTTATATAGTATATATATATAATGGTATGATATATATGATTAATATATATATAGTATATAATATATATATATATATGATAGATGGTGATATTGAGTTACTGATCATTACTGTCTTTTAAATATAGTATATATAATTAATCTTAAAAATAATAAATTTATAAATTAGTATGATATTTTATTCAAGGAACTTATTTATTGTTATGTCGGAATAAAATTTTGTTATTTTTATATGTTTAATATATATAGTAATATATATATTATATTTAGGTAGATTAAAACTATTTTGTTTTATGTTTATTGCAATCAAAGTTTTCATTTTATTGAAATATTAGGTATAATGGTATTTTGAATATTTTTTATTATACTTATAAATTAAAATTAATACCTTATATATGATAAAATATATTGATAAAAAAAAACTTTTGTTACGTATAGCTTATATTTCGAGTTTAAGTCTGTGGTATATTATATAGTGATTATTGTATAAGGTGAAGTCGGACGAGATAGGTTGAGGTTGATAGATTTTGTTGGTAATGTAAAAGTGTGTTACTCATGTGTGATCGAATGTAAGTAGTAAGATGGAGGTGAAGATGTAGAATATGGTAGAGGGTGAGTGAGTGAGAGTAGGTGAGTTATATAAGGTAGAGTATGGATGCGTGTGATGAAGAAGAGTAGAGGTGATGGAGAGCTAGGCTTATGTTTTGCTATGCAGTATGAGTTGAGTGTTAACGTGGTTTAGGGCGTGTATGATATAATATAGAGTGTTAAGGTGTGGAATCATGTTTGTTAGATGTTAACGCCTTAGTTGCGTTTACGGTGATCGCAAGAGTGAAGTATGTAAGTTGGTATATGGCGTGGTGCACGGTGAATAAAAAATGTTTTTTGTGTGTGAGGAGAGATTGTTAAAAGACTAAGTGTGGTTAGAAAAGGACTATGTTTTTAGATACAACAAATATATAAAGTATCAAAACCATTTTAGGCGTTTAAGATAAAGAGTAATTGAATAATAATGAGGAATGAAGAAATAAAAAAAAATGTGATATATAAAAATGAAATTAGTAGGTTATATATATCGTATTAGACGATTTAGGTGAACTATACTAGCTATGTAAGAATAAGATAGTGAGAAAAAATGGAAGTGAATCCTTGTGTAGATGAAGTTACTTGAGTACAGTTAATAGAGAATAGAATTAATTCTTATGTTAAGTTATATTAATATTAAGATGTTCAATTAAAACCTTTGAGATATTGGTTAACTAAAAAGTCTATACGAAGTAACCGTAATAAATATTAATAAATAATAAATATATATATATTAGTTAATTAATAGTATATAGTAATATATATTAATATATAATATATGAATATATTTAAGTATAATATGATATTGTCGATATTTGCTGTTTTAATAGTATATTTAGATAATAATATAGTATATGATATTGTAAGGAGTCAAAGAAAGAAATTGTGATCTGATGTTGCATTACAGGTAGGCATTTAATTGACGTAGTATGTAGTTGGTATTGCAGATTGTACTAGAGTGGTTGGTATGTGGTTATGAGAGAACCTCGTTATATAGATAATATCTATAACAGCTTTATCGATTTGATTGAGGTGAGCACCATGATTAGATATAGTAGGTGTAGGGCATAATTATGTTGAAGACCGTTAAGTGAGGTGTACGATGCAAGCGAGTGATGCATGAGCTGCGGATGAAGTTGTATATGGGTAGATTCAGCGGATGTTCGCAGAATATTTCTTATGTGATGTCTTATCGTATTCTGTTTTCGGGGGTAGGGGCTATGTAGCATATGGTGCGCAGTGAAGTGAGTAAGCGCGTTTCCCCCAATTTCAGAACGTGGAAATTCTCAAAAACGTATAATGTTGTTATCACCATAGGTTTTTTGCTGTGTATTCTGCAATCTCAAATGCTACGTCTATATAGTATATATACGTATATGTTACATACAATAGCCTCCAAAGGTCAAGTTGAACGAATGTATATGTTAATATTCTCAAAGATGTGAAATATATTTTTGTATATATATATATATATATATATATATAATAGGTTAATATAGGTCATTTACACGTATATTTAGTCCTCATATTCTAATGTATACAAAAATATCTATTTCAATATACTAGTTCTCAACATACCAATTATTATTAGTAATGAGGTAATTAGTTCTATTTTTACAACTGCAGATAATTAGTGAGAACGATCTCACAATATATTTTTATATCCTGAAGTTACCATCACTTATATACTAATTTACCCAAGTGGCATTTAGTAGCTGTTGTCTCTCCAAAGGACGATACAAAAGTGTGAGATGAAGATAATGATCTCATGACCGAACATGCACAGCACTTAATAGTTCTGTATTTATTAATCGAAGTACACTATAAATAGGAGGACCCCATAAAAATTAATGAATACCTTTCTTCAAAATAACCTTTTAAAGACCTATCAAGGTCTGAAGCAGGAGATTATAGTATTTCGGAAAAGATTTTAGGATGAAACTCTCAAGTAATATACTTGTCTTTTAATGGCCTTACTGCAACCCATTTGCTGCATTGTAAGCACTAAGCAAACTATGTTTCCTCTTTTGGTCCTTGGCATGGCCATAACGTCAATTGCAACCAGTTCAAATGGTTTCGCAACTTGAATCTTCCAAATTGGTGGGAATATAACCTTAAGATCCACTTTATTTAGCTGATAAGTCGGGCATGTTCTACATACTTCCTGAATTATTGTAATTAATTATATACATGTAACAATCTCCTATATGTCTTCATATACCATATGCATTATTGTATTGTCAATGTAATCTCTCGACTTTAGTCTAAAGTTTTTAAAGACGCTGGTTATGTAATAACATATTATTATTGCACATGCGATATATACAAATAATGATAATCAAACCTATTACTTCATTACCAATCAACTGTTATGTCTGTTACCTCAATTTTCATTCACACTCACCATAATTACTTATATTCCATTGACTCTATTAATGATAAACTTCTATTATTATTATTGTTACATTTCTGACTTCTTCGTATTTACTGATGTGTACTTTTAACTATTTTAATTTCAACTTTAATATAGAATAATAAAACGCATATCGTATGATAACTAGGAGTGTTGTTTGCGATTGAAATTTTATTATTTATTATTATTACTTATTAATTATTATTATTTAATATTATTATATTATTATTAATTATTATATATATTATTATTATTATAATTATTTAATTTATTAATTGTGTGAGTGAGTATTGACGATTTTGTGGGTGTATTATTAGTATTATATTATTTATAATATTAATATTATTAATATTTTATATTAAGTGTGATTTAAAGATTAATATTTATTATAAGATTATTAATTGTTATTATAATAATTAAAATTATTTTTTAAAATATATATATGAAATATTATATATCTATAGATGTTGCATGTAATGTATAATTATAAATAATTATAATATATATATAATTTATATAATATAATTATATATTAATTAATATAATTATATATATGTATATATAATAAATTTATATAATATCGAATAATATAATAATTATAAATATTATATTAATAGTATTATAAGTATATAATTATATATATATTATATAATTATATTATTATTATATTAATTTTTAATTATTAATAATATTATATATACATATGATATAATTTATTATTACTATAAATTATAATTAATAAATTATTAAATTATATTAATTTTAATATATAATAAATTATTATGATGAATATATATTAAATTCATCGTAAATAATATAAACTAAGCTAGTCACTGACAATAATTATATTTATATAATACGGGTGAGAATTCGTGAACTTTGAATTCATAAATTCCAAAATTTACCCAATATACAGTCTTATAAAATTAATAGTATATGTATTATAATAACTGTCGTATACATTAATAATAATCTACGTATATAATATGTAGATATATGTAACTCGTCCACTTAGTAATTCCAAAGTGGGGGAAGTAGTTCATCCAGCAAAAGCTGACTAAGTCAGTAAATAAAATCATTCGTGAGCATATAATAGAAACACCCGCATGAAACGATAATAACAATACAGCTACAAGAAGGCGTGATCCATCAATACCTTTTGCTTAGATCTTATTATAATTATATAATATCTTAATCACCCAGTGCTATATATACCCACCATTTACTAAGATAATTATTATCATTGATAATAATTATTATCTCAACTCATATTGAGCTTTACATAAATTTGTAAGTTATTTAATATTTAATTATAATTTACGTATTATATTATTTATTTTTATATTATATTTTTATATATATATTTATTTATATTAATTATTATTATTAATTAATATTAATATATTATATATATTTTAATATTTATTTAATATTATTAATTATATTATATTATATATATTATATAATTTATTTATTTATTATAATTATTTTATTTATTTATTATATTTAATTATTATATATACCACTTACCTAAATTTACAGTCTTATGTCATATGTTACTAGTATCTCCAAGATTTTTGGGGACTCAGCATCTCTCCTCTCCATATAAAAGATGACCCCTATTAAATATTTTAACACTCTCACTCTCAGTAATTACTCTATTTCATTGTTCATTTTCTTAATCCAACTTCCTATACCATATTAATTTCAAGCCTTTTTATAGTCCATTTACAAGTTAGGATCACTACCTCACACTCTCACCGAATGTGGACCATTCTTTATAATTTAACCTATCTCATTAAGTAATCTTTATTCATCTCGTTCTCTTTATTCACTCATCCAAAATATTTCTGACTCTCCTTACTTACGTGAGTTCCTATATATCCTCTCAATGAGTTTTACTATTCTTCATAGAGTTTATCCTCCTAATATATTAAGTTGGACCCCTACATGTGACCTTATCTTCTCCATTTTACCAGATGTTTGGGTGTTTAACTCAATAACCTCCATTAATTGTGAACATAATATATATATTATTTTATTTAATTAATATTTATATCTATATACTATTTATAATTATTAACTTGTATTAAAAGTAATATTATATACAAATTATAGACTTATTATTTCATGAAGTTAATTATACTATTAACTTAGTATTTACTAATAACTATAAATTTTTTAGCGCTATATATATTGGATATTCAATTCACGTTATTATTTATCTTTTATATATATTATATAAGTTATATATCATTAAAATGATAATACTTTGCTCTCTCAATGTTCAGAATTTTGAATTACATGAATTTGCAAAAAATCTGTTTTCCAAAACTTTTATTACATTTGAATGATTACTAATTTTCATTATCCCACCCTCTAAATAACAGATACCTAATTTTTCATCACCAAATAAATTGATCATAATATATTCAAATTAAAAATTCTGATTATCGTTTACGTATGTCACTGCATAAGACAAATAAGTACGGTAGACGTATGCACAAATTTTTATCTCAAGTACTATCTAGAAGGCACCACTGATTGTAATAAAAAAAAATAATGTCATAATACTAATCTAAGTATAATTGAAATAAGTTACCATATCGAGAATGGAATAAACTAGCCATATGTTATCGACAGATTAATATCAATTTATTGTTATTGCAATTTAAAATAAATTCCACATTCGGAGTATTATACAATTATAGGTCATATTATAATGATGTTACCTGTTAGTATCAACCAGTGGTGAGGAAAGGGTATATATTGTAACAGTGATTATCTCTGATGTTGTAAGTTGCTGTTGTAGGTTTGTCTTATGTATCAATTATTTTACTTTAGGTTCATGATTACGTCATATGTTAGCTTTTGATAGGAAACTTTATATTTACTTAGAGTATTAATCTGAGTATACTGTATATATAATCAGTGGCGTAGTTAAAAGGGAAAGCGTCACAATTGTATGTTGATAAAATTTTTTGTTAAAATATATATCCATGTTATATATTAATAAATTACTTGTTATGTTTGAGAATTTGCTTGCATAAGTGTAATAATAGGTTACGTCTTTGTTATATATATATAGTATATATTTGCAATGTTTATTTACTTTTATGTTGTTAAGTGTGGAACTTTTGTAAACTCTTAACAAGTCTATATTCACTGTGAGTATTTTAAAAGTAATCATGTGTTCAGGTTTGCGTGACTGCATTTATATTCATGGTTTCAGAATTGATATGCTTAAGTAGCTTTAATTAATGTGATAAACTTTGTATCATGATTAGCATATATTCTCACGTTGATCAGTAGTGATTTAATAAAAATTTTGATTATGGTATGTTATCGTTTATCCCTTCAAAAACTGATACTCTAGAATATGTATGACTGTGTAATCAATATAGATCAATATGATTCAATAGATATCAAATAGTATTCAATAGATCACCGTGGTAATGTGGACAGTTGTGTATGCTGGAGTTATTGAATTTACATATTTTACTGTATTTAGAGTATGTTAAAACATGTTAAAATTTATAGTAATAAAAATAATGACCTGAATCAATAGATTGGTTGGACAGAAGTGTAGGTTTAGTGGTGGTTGAATTTAACTGATATATTTACTTGATTTATAGTTGTTGTAAAAAATTACAATTTTACTAAAAAATATGACTTGAATTCATATACTAGATCATTAGAATTCAACAGATCACATTGGTTGGACAAGGAGTGTAGGTTGAGTAGGTTAGTTTGATTATACTTATATTTACTGAATTTAAGAGTATGTGTAAAACGCTACATTTTAGTTAATAAAAATTATAGGACATTAGATATCAACATAGTAATCAAATATATCACATAGTAAAAGGGGTGAGTAGGGCTACCTAACAGAT
>JABUQX010090181.1:0-12327 GCA_015478945.1 Trachelipus rathkii | reverse complement strand
CGATATAGCATATTTCCCTGCCGCTGTAAGAAGTCTGCCTGCATGTATCTCAATTTTGAAAGAACTCGATGCTAGCAAAAACTATAAACCCTAGTGCATCTGCAACAGCATCAGGCGGAGATCGTGTCAGTTATATCAGGCCACATTAACGAGGACTGATGGGTGGGTGTTGAGCGACGAATATTTTCTTCGTAGCTTTCCAAAACTAAAAGGGAGTTGGTGGAGTTAACCGTCAAAATTAAGTTTCGAAAAAAATGTTTACGTGTTTGGCGATTAATTCGCCGATCTCTCGCCGCAGCTGCTTTAAAAATAATATGTTTGGGATACGGATCCTTTGATATTGCCTGTAGAGTTTCTTCTTCTCTCCGTTAGCTTGTGCGCACTCTTGGAACCATCATGGGGTTGCTGACCGCATGCCTGCGAATTGCGAATGCAAGGCCTCCGGCTGCCGAGATGACAACTGCTGGAAAAAGAAAAGCATCATCAACAGTCGGAAACCGGTTATTGAAGGGAAAAGGAGGATAGCTTTGACCTGATAAAAAGGAGCCCATCCCTCGCTGTCATAACGCCAGCTGGAGTAGGTTTAGGCATTGGGCTTGTACAAGCTCATTTAAAAGCTTTTGGGTAAATGACCACGCCATAAAATAATTAAAGCCGGTACCAGGTTAAAGCGATCCATAAGGAAATGGCGAGCAAAAGAAAATCAATACAGGAGGAGTTGTGTATCTAAACGTCTATGTAAGAGAGCCGCTGTGCTAAGCATCCCAGGAAAAGGGGTAGAAAATCTACAAGGACTTGGACTTAGACAAAAGTGACAGATCCGCCCCATAAGAATGCGGAGTTTAATTCTCTAGTATAACACTGGAGTAGGTAGCGCTTAAAAAAGATCAGCTAAGTCGACCTTAGTAAATTAACTACTCGGAGCCAAGTAGATCAAGCAGATAGTAAGGTCGGTGACAAATGATTCCGTGCTGCCACTGCATGAAGTTAGTTTGGAGAGGGACTGGAGAATGGGGACAGATTTATGAATGAAGATTCCTGCACCTCCCCCTTCGTTGTCACCTCTTCTATCAGAGTTAGAGCGATATATCAGTCGGGTTGAAAAAGTCACAGACATAGTCGAAATTGCTGCAAACATATTCCACTTTGGTTGACATTATGTTATATTGAACAAGTCTTTCGAAATTAAGATAGTAACCACGACAATTCCATTAAGGAAGGTGGCTATGCTGTGTTATAAATATGCATGATTGGTCTTTAAGACAATTGTCTCTATTGACTAGTAGTAGTGTTGGAAATGGTTCAGATGGAGAGGAAGCGACGTGGGTCTCGACGAGGAGGAGGGCAACAAATCCTGGTGGTTAAGAAAGTGGTACAACAGAGATTGGGTTGTATGACCGGTTTTGTAAGAGTTCAGTATATTTGGGAAAGAGGTTCCCATGAATGCGAGATAGAGTGAGCTTCAAGCAATCCCAAATTATTGTTGGTTGGTTGGTCGTTGGAAAGAGCAATCAAATGACTCTGATTTACATGGACAGGTATCAGTAATCTGCCAAGCAAGATAGATTCAAAAATTGGAGGATATGGGTAGTTTCCATGGAAATGGTGTCATATTTTTGAGTTGCGATATGGGCTCCAATATAGATTCGTCGGATTACAGGTCTGATACTGGAGATTTCCAGTAATTCATCATGCGAGTGATTTTGAGAGAATTGACAATTTGATTCAATAATGGGACCTCTGGGTTCCTCATGCCTGCCAACAGATCCAAACACGTGCGAGGCGTTGCGGCGTTTACGTTGGACAGTTTCCATCGCCTTTTCGGAAGCGCAGGAAGTATTAGAAAGAGAGTGGGTCATCACATCAAGCTCCATTTGGGAGCTGCTATCCACTTCTTCCGCTAGGGTATAGAATCCCTTGGGGTGTGCTGAGATAGGAAATTCTGAAGAACAGTTATAGAAGATTCCAAGGAGCTAGAATCATCTTGCAGACTATTAGAGGGTTGATCTGTATTGTCCGATAGCTTATGTTGGTACAACTATTGAAGTCAGCTTGTCATCTGAAGACTTATGCCGGTCTCTTCTGAGTTGCATTTTTCACGTCTGGGGTTAATGTGTTTTTGTTTAGAAATTCGGGTGCTTTGTATTTTGACGAATATTCTTTTCTTTGGATTTAGGAGCATTTTTTTCAGAAATTTGAGTAATAGTGGGAGGCGTTAAGGGAAAAAGAGACATTCCTCTTGCATAAGTTTGGAGAACCTAGTGTCGTGGCGAGAAATGCGCTTGGCAGGAAATGTTTTCCAAGGTTTTGTTGGATAAACCAACTTAGTTTCATTGTTTTGTTGAACTAGTATGGAAAGGTTGTTGATGCTTTTTGGACGAGAGAATGGTCAGGGCTCTTTTGTACTATTGAGGAGTCGGTTTAGATGTGCGGCCAAGACAGACTGGTTTACGTATTGCCGAGTTTCGCTGGAATTTTGGAGGAGTTCTACTATGGAGTTGTGGCGGTGGATTAACACGCGGAGGAGGGGGGGCAGCTGTAATTGTGGAATTTTCTTATAGGATATTTCATTGAGCTGGCGTATGGTCGTGCTGCTCAATTCTATGTATGGGGATACATACTCCAACCTTGTTCTAAAGGTTAAGAGGGCATCGAAGGAGAGACTGTGGCGTCCTCCCAGTTTTTCGGTGTGTGCATTTTCACAAGGATGTGAATAATTCTCCGCAGACTGGGCTATATGTCTCCGGTTCCCCTACAGATTTCGGATGCCAACCGTGACAATTAAGCAATTAGGGAAATGTGGAAATTGTATGTGAACCTATTTTACTTTTGTAGTGTGATGAGGGTATTAAAGGTCTGCATAACGGATTTGGGGTGTCAGGAGAGTCCCGACGAGGGAAATCAAATGTTTTTAACGGAAATCTTTTCTGCTGGGATCTTAATGCGGCATATCTTATTTCCGTTCAAAGATAAATGTGCTTAGCTGTTTCTTTTTTCTCGAAGTGAAATTGATGTTTGCGAGAGACGTTAGGATGAAAAATAAAATTTTGATTTCGGCTAGCAGCTTGTACGAGCATTTCTCATTAATGGGACTGGAGGGTCTTCAACTCTGTTTTTTTTTAACGCTCACTAAGAAATGTTCTTTGTCGTTAAGAGTTGTAGTGGATCCAGTTGGATTACAGATGATGTATCTGCTGGCTCCTGGGGCTGGAGCGGATTGAGTAACGATGAGAAGACTTGCGAGGGAGACCTTTGCGGATCGCCTACTTTGTACCGGTGTTAGGGCTCCGTCGAAATCGATAGATATTAGCAAAGACCCTAGGCTGGGAGAGGAAAGCAAGTACTTTGGTCTAGTAGTGGGGGAGCGGTGGTATGCTGGAACGAACAGCATGTCTATTTTTGTTGATGTTTTCTCCTTTATTTAAATACGTTTTTTTCTTATTAACTCTTCATTAAAATATTAACGACTGTATTCTGAATGAACAATCTTAACATAAAACAATGAACTTAAGTGAATACAGGAGTGGCCTGGAGGACGTTTTCGAAGGGTAATCACTTCTCTAATCAGGCGCAGGTCCGACCCCCGCTAGCGGTGGTGTTGGATGTGGGCCGAAGATCTCCCGGAACATCGCCGGTTACCCCCGTGTACACACGGGTAACACTTATTTACGTGCGAAGAGTTAAAACCAAGGCATTAACAGCCTCTGGTTTAGCCAGGTTCAGGTTTCCTACATGCGCCCAGTCAAAGTGCGCTAGAGGACGGGGTTTTCTCTTGCCTTATCCCGGAAGTAGTGCGGGGTGAAACTTAGAAACCCATTGCGGGAGGGGCGCCGGATAGGCCAAGGGGCTGTGGACGGGGGGGGAAGGGGGACACTTGTCATATTAAGGAAGATGGTATGTGAGTTTAAAAGAAACAGTTGAAATTGTGATAAGAGGTGGTGGAAAGAACGGAAACTGTCTATGAAAAATTGAGGGAAAGATGAGGTTGAAGATATGCAGTGACAAATGCTATGGACGATGAATTGCCGCGTTGGGGGCGGAGGGGAACGCCAGACCATCGGCATGGTTTCATCGCCTGACTCCAAGATGTATATAAGAATAAACCGAAGAATCAATACCACGTTCGGGAATTAATATTTAGATTATATATATTATATTCTATTATTATATATATTATATATATTATATATAATTATTATTATTCTATATACTTATATACTATATTATATATAATTTTATATATATTATTATTATGTATATATATTTTATATACTTATTTATTTTATATATTTTATATCTATATTATATATATTATATATATATCTATTTTACCTCATTTATCTTATTTTATTTATTTATTTTTATATATAATCTTATATATATATGATATTATATTTCTTTTATTATTATATATATAATATTTATACAAGTGATTTCAACACTCTGCGACAACTCAGCGACGGCTGATAGAAATACCGTAAGGAACATTTATTGTTAAATAGCTAGTTGTATGCGCTTCGTTTCAAAGTTACGGAGTAAAGTAAACCACGTGATGTTTGACTCGTCGTACTTCGACGGAGATTTTCGGTTTTATGTTATGTAATGTGTCGTGAGATAATCTGTGTATCAAGTCAAGCTTGTACTTTCTGTAGGTGGTATGATGGAGGCTTCTCTTTGCAGACCGAAACACAGACGACTGTTTTGACCATGGCATACGGCACGCGGTGTGCTAGTCGAGGGTCGTTGGCGATCTCTCAGCACCTCTTCTTCAAAGCAGGAGTCCTAGTATTAGCGGTCTACACTCCCAATGCAGCCGGACAGGTCCATTATCTCCGCGAGGGCGAGAAATTGGCGATGCTGGGTGATTTCTGTGTGGAACCGTTCCCGGTATGAGGAGCGCTTTTCGTCCATTTCCGTTCGCCGACGAAACATTATCATGTCTTCAACTCGGGAGAGTGTGTGTCATTGTATCATGCCTACACTGTACTACATCACGATGATTGGGAAAGGTAGGTTTGCCACGGTTTCCGAAGACGTTAGGTACACATTGTACGCCGCAAAAAATTAATTGAGGGAACCTAGATCGTCCCAGGGACACCTTGCACGGATCTGACCACAAACTAGATGTACCTTTACATTCCGTAATGTTTGAACGAGGTCTCAACAAGGTTATTAACATATGTTCTTATGTGTTCGATGCCCTCCGGTTTTTGTCGCGAGTTTTGATCATCCCTGTTATATATCTAATATTATATAATATATATATATATTCTATATATTTATATATTTTATGCATTTAAATATATTATTTTATATTTATATCTTATATATTATTTATTTTATATATATATTGCTTTTTATCTACGGTTTCCAAAGATTGGTAAGGTGCTGTTACATGCATCGGAAAAAAAGCAGTTGAAGAATATGTCTAAAGAAGCCAGCCTTACCGCACCTTATGTACATTAATTAGTCAATAACTCGTTGCCATCGAAGATCACCTACAGCTTCGGGACCGAGACGTCCTCACTATGGAAAATCGTTCAAGTTGTATGGGTTCATCCCCGTGGCCAGTGACGCCACAACATCCCCTACCCCCCGATTCTGGTTCTATTGCACCTCTTCATTCCCACTCCCCGCCATCACATTTCGCTTGCCGGCAGCTTCCTTTACTGGCTGATTGGGTTTTCTTCGGTCTCCATGCCGCGCGTTCCAACACCTTCACTGATAATGCCTAACCAAAACCATCATTCATACCTTTCCACTAAATGAACCAACATCGTCAAATATTTCTTATTACTCTACATTTTACCTTTCTTCACACCAACAACTCTTTACTTTCCATTCGTCATTTATTAATTCTTCTCCACACCTAGCCGCCCTAAGTAGTTCATATGAAACATTGAACTTTGAATCTATTCTATTCCACATAGTCACTACTATACATAAACACAGTTAGCCAATTAGTTCCTTTCATTCACCAACGATTTTAATTGCACAGCCCCTCCTCATTCACAGCTTCCTCTACACGCTGATATCCGTTCTTTCATCCAACCATCCCTAAATATTTAACTCGCACTTTTTCCAGCGCTCCCATCTAAAAAAAAACTCCATGAGTCTTATCACAACATTAACTTATTTACTACGTTACTTATCAAACCTCTTTTCGCAGCACTAATCTCCTACACTTCGCAAATCTCTTCCGATTCCAAAAAGAACAATATCCGCATATCAGGTAGGGTACCTCACATCCTCATTCACCATTTCCTGCCACCCCATCTAATTCTTTCATACCCTCCATATATAATTGAATACCAAGGAGACGTACACCCCTGTCTCATCCGCATATATATACCATCACCGTTACACCATTATTCTCACACCGCCTCATCTTCTCATACATACTTTTGTTCTTTCAGAAGCTCAACACCCACCGTATTCACTCCCTGCATTATATTTAAATTAATATTTCATATTTTATTAATATATTATTTATATATATACTTATTATTATATATAGTATACTTTATTATTTATATATATATAAATCTTAGGGGTCTGTGTAGTTAGAAGATTGTAAGAAGACATGAACTTTTAGAGTGGTTAGGTGTGCAGAAAGGGGTAAAATGAGAGAATAATGAGTATTTGAGTTGGTTTGGTATGTGAAAGGATGAGTGTAGGCGGTTGGTTTAGCTAGCTATGTGGTGAGTGTGTTGGACACGGTGGGGGGACCGAGAGAAGGGATTGAGTCAGTTAACCGAATTGAGAGGGAGATGTGAGTTTGCAGAGCGAGCGTAAGGTGATGTGGAGGATGGCGGTTTGTATGGGCTATCGGTTGTGGGCCCTGGGCAGGGGAGACCGCTTACTTGACGATTACCATAGTGAGGGTCCGTCGCGGCTCATGATTTGGGTGTTTTTGTCTGTGACGCGTTCACTAATTAATGTCAGGGGGGCGGTAAGGCTGGGCTTCTTTTCGGCTTGTGTTGTTCTTCTATGCTTTTCTTTTCCGATGCTTGTACGCACCTTACCCCCAGTGGGGCAAAGAGGAAGGTGAAGAAGAGAAGAAGATATATAATATATTTATATATATATATTATTATATATTAATATATATTATATATATCTATATATTTATATATATAACTATAATTATCTAATTACTATATATATATGATATATATATTATTATATTAATATTCTCCTTTTTTCTTTTTTCTTTTATAGTATTATTTATCGTATATATATTATATATATTATTATATTATCTATATTATATATATATATCTTATTTTTGATATATATATTATATATCTATATTATTTCTTCTTTCTTTCTTACTTCTCTTTGCTATTTTTATGGGTAGTGCTTACAGCATCGGAAAGAAAAGCAGTAGAGCAACATGACAACGTCGAAAGGCCGCCTTCCGCCCTGCTGTACATAATTGTGAGTCGCACGACAGAAATCCCCCTAGGCATCTGGACCGCGAGGACCCCTTGGTCATCGTCCTGCAGGGTTTCATCCTGGCCAGGTGGGCCAGAACATCCCCATTACAAACCGCCATTTCTTCCCTATCATGAACTTTTTCTCGCCTCTGCCAAATACATTTCCGCACTTCAAATCGTTCACGACTCAATTCCTTTCTATGATTCTATATATATATATATATCTTCTATATAGAATATATTATATATATTATTATATATATTATATATTATATATATAATTAATATATTTATATATTATATTTATTATATTATTTATATATAAAGCTTATAACTTTAGCTACAGAATTTTTCCTGACATTTCCAATGAAACTCTAAAGTGAAATAGAATTTAATTAAACAAAAGAAAATTAAAAAGAAGGCGGCATTTGACAATTCATATTTATTCTTTTGTTATTAAGACGAAATAAATGTATTGTTTTTATAATGTTGAGAGAGAGGAGCGAAAGTAATTTAGACAACTTATGAAAGAACGAAGACGGCTCCTTTTAGTTTGTCTTGTATTAATTTCAGAAGATTCAGGTTTCCTTTTCCATTTTCCTTTCGATTTGTTGACATGTTTATCGAACAAACGAATGAATTTTGAAATATCTTTGGAAGACAGACTGAAACGTTTACATAAATAACAAAATGAGCTGATAGTTATTTGTGATCTACAATCAGAGTAAAAGCAAGTTCCTTTAACTTCGGTTTCACACCAATACAAAAAACTTTCTTTCCACTTCTTCAGTAATAAATTATTAGCAACAGCCAGTTCAATAATCTCTCAAATTCATTCTTACTTTCAAAAAACATCGTTGTGGCCATTTCGTAAACACGACTATTATATATGGTATTTCTCAGCAAGTTCATTTTCAACCAGTAGCGAATTCCTGTCCAAGTAAAGAACTTGTTGACATCATCAAGTCTCATCTCTAATATTAAATTCAAATACATGTTACTTATTTTGAGAGGGATCTGTTTCTTGAACTGATTGATTTCCTTTTTGGATGAAAAACACCAACTTAGAAGTTCTTCAGCCTCATTCCATTTGTTTTTTACCACATAATATTCAATAACATTATTCTTGAATATTTTTATCTCTTGTTCTGATAAGGGAAACCCACTAAAAAAGTTTTTGATATCAACTAACCTGATCTTCCTTTCAGTAACATAAAAGTGGAGATCCAGTTTCTCTGGCAAACAAAAATAAAATTCCTTGACGTCCTCTTCAGAAAACTGAGTCCAATTGAGCAATTTTTTGACTAAATCTGATTTCCCATTTAAAATTAAAGGAACACATGCTGAAAACGCACTTTATAACTCAACATCATTTAACCACCATTATTCTCTATCACTCATCATTATTCATCATCACAAATCACTTAATTAACATCACAAACCATCACTCACTATCATCCGTCATTCTCTATTACTCATCATTATTCAACATCATTTAACGTCGCTCACCTTTACTCAGCCAGCAACATTCTTTAACATAGTTTAAACCTTTGCTAATATAAGAGTAGTCCATGTATTGAATAGTTTCAAACGCCAAATCTCTTCTAAACTTGCTAATCTCGATATCTGAAGAAAATCTCAAATTCAAATAGATATCAATCTTTTCAAAATCCCCATTTAATAATAAGGATTTATAACATTCCACAAAATATTTCAAATGCGGATATATGTTTTTCATTAACTCATTAATTTCTTCAAAAGTCAGAGTCTCTTTCATAAACTTATCAATATGTTCTAATCTGTTGAAATGGTAACGAGGAATAATCCTCGACTCAAAACACGAATACAATAAACTTCGGTGAAATTCTTTTATCTCCTCACCACAAAGCCCAATTAAGGTTCTCTTCAAGGGTTTTTAATTCACCATTAGGAATTAAGCCCCATAAGATTTTCATTACAGTCATTTCATTCACTAGTTTCCTTTTGAAACTTCTAACTCTTTCCTTTGGTACGAAACATTCAATAAAGAAATCAATTCGCCTAAGATCACCAATTTCTAAAGCCATATCACCAATCCGATCTCCTTGTGTTTCTACAATAAATGACTTTTCTTCCAAAGTTGCACTCCCAAAAATCAGTCGAATAATTTCTTCATCTTCAACTGTAAATGAAGCGGAATTCAGGTAAATTTTAACGAATCTGTCAAACTTATCATATTCTTGTGTAAACAATACTAAAAAATATTGAAACTCATTTTCCTCATCATCAGTAAATACATAATTATAAATATAATGGCCTTCAATTCGAAAGAAAAGAGTTTTAAAAGATGAAGGACTTTGTATCCAAAATTCTTTCAAAATGGGACGATAATCACAAACATACTGACAACGGATCTTACTAAATTCGGATCCTGTAAAGCAGCAAACGACATTCCTTTTCTTAACAGTTCCATTTCGATTCAGCTGTGTCATAACAAGTGTGATAGGGCAACCTTTGCATAAAAGTAAACCTAACGACACTGAATTAATGATTAATAGACCTTTATTATTTTAATCTTTTGAAGAGCAATTTATATTTATATTGTGGCTGAGATTGTTAAATTACCTACGAGAGGATTCTCCGACAACGGAACGCTCTGTACCAGATACTAAAAACAATCTGAGGCTCCTTTCTTTCTCTCTCTTTTAGCTCCTTCACAGTTTTTAAATGAACAGTCATTCTCAAGGAAACTTCATAAATATTTGGGAATGAACAACTATTCCCTTCTTAAATTGTTGGAGATTCCCAACAAAGTGAGCCATAATTCTACATCTCCAGGAAAGCGCTTAAGTAGCGCAATCATCGGCGACCCCTCGGCAGAGTGGTGTGCGCATGGGTTCGTTAGCAGGAATGACTCAGAAAACTAGTAGTAAGATGTTGGAGAAATTCATGCAAGGCTTATTCCAGTGACTTTTAAAAATTCTCTCGCAGCTTGCCTTCGATTGTATTCCTTTTGAGTAAAAAAGGAATTCTGAGAAGTATACCACATCAAAGGGACACCAATTCATTTCGTACAAATTTCCCATTACGCATCTCACAACACATATGTACAGTGCAGTATTTGGTTCTCATCTTAAGATTTTGTAATGTAGTGTATTTCCTCTTTCCATAGCTTAAATTCGTTGTAAGTTCATATCATCACGAATGATTAAACAAGCGATCTTACAATTTCTTTTAACCTCTAATTCGCGTCGCATCAGATGGCTTTTTGATTCCCAGTTTTCAGCGGGGAACTGCAACCATTTCGAAACATATATATATTATATTATATATAATATAATATACTTATATATTATTATTATTATATAATATATATATATATAGTATAGATATATATATATTATTATAGATATGATGAGATGATTATATATATTATTTATATATATATATATTTATATATATATATATATATATAATATCTATATTATATTATATATTATATATTTATCTATTATATATAATATATTAATTATTACGGTATATATATTATATATTAATATAATATATATATATCTATATATATATACTATATATTATTTATATTATTATAAAATATTTATATTCTTATATATATGACGCTATATAATATTAATTATATATACTATATATATATCTATATATATTATATATAATCTATATTAATTTATATATACTATTATTATATATATATATATTTATATATTCTATTATATTATTGTTGCTGTGTGGATAAATATATATTTCGATAGTGAAGAGGTATGCAAACAATGGAGGTAGTGAGGGCTTATATAAACGGGCTTAGCAGTGAGGCAGTTTGTTTCACGGCTTATTAATTTGATTTGATGATGTGATGAAAGAATAGAGGTAAGGGTGGCGGGGAACGATGTTGAAATAATGAGAATGGAGAGAGTGGGGTGCTGCTTTTGATGCTAATGATTTGTTTTGTGTGGCGGATTTGAGGAGTTTGAGAATGCTGAGGGGTTTGCGGTTTGTAAGGAGGAGTTGGGCATCAGTAAATATAGTAGAGTAATGGAGTGGGTTGAGGGGAGTCCGCGGTGTGGAATCATGACGATGAAGTGAACAATTGGAACACTTACCAGGTGAAAATTAGTACTATATAGCTGGAAGGAGAGTTCTACAGTGTAGTAGGAATTGTGAATGGTAGGAAGGTGGCTGGTGAATTATATAGGGTTGCTGGTTATAACCGTGATAGACCCATAAGAATGAAACATATGTTTGCTTTTAAAAACAAGAATAAAATATTTTTTTGGCTTTTATTTTCCATATTGTTTCTATCTGTAAAGCTCAAACTTTAATAATTATTAGAAATAAGTGTTTCCAATACGGCGTTTTTAATTTTTCCTTTCTTTTTTAGTAAGTTAAACCTTAATTTTTAATACATTTAATAGCTATTTTATTTTTTTTCCTTTGTTTCGTTATAATAATATTTATGTTTTATTAAGATGTAACCCTAGGTTTCAAATTTTTGTTTTTTAGAAGGTGAATTTCATTTAATATAGACTTAAAATGTGTGATTGAGCATCAAATATTTCATTATTCAGTTAACGTCTTATTATATTTACATTAATATATGGTTTTTTGTTTGGTCTAGTTGTTTGTTTTTTTCATTGGTTTTTATCAATCTATTTAAATCCTTGGTGATGTAAAAAAAGTCAGGTGTGCTAGGTTCTTTAGTGTAGTTTACAGGGTAATCATAGTAGTGATTTATTGTGATTAAGAGTATAGATCGGATCTAAGGTGCATGTGTGCTCAGCGTTTTCTATCCTATCATTCTCCCTGTGTGAGATGACTGATTAAAGCGGGAATGAAGGTTGAGAGTGTGTTTGGTGTTAAGGAAGGCTAAGTGTGT
>JABUQX010090180.1:0-28713 GCA_015478945.1 Trachelipus rathkii | reverse complement strand
TCACGCAAGTTTTTACAGGAAATGATGAGGAACCCATTACAATCTTGGTCCCCAACTGTTATTAACCAAAATTAAAGTCTTTAGCTTTCGCACCAAGTGTTAGTGAAGTTAAGTCTCTACTAAGGTAAGGTAGTATCTCTCACACGTATTCAAGAATATGTTGACAACTATTTACGCAAACTGCTTAAGATTTATCCCACAATCAAAACAATTCTATAGAGTCTCTAAAAATTATCATTAGTTAGGATCACTGCCACTAATAAAGAAACAGTAATGTCATTATTCACTTGCCAAAATTAAGAGTTACTGAATGAAAACATTCCAGTTTGCAGAGTAATATTTTACTATTTTTTAAAACTGATTTTAACTTTTTCCAACAAGCGATTTAGTAATATCGGAATTATAATAATATAATAGATATATATATTATATATATATTATATATATTTATAATATAATTAATAGATATTTATATATAAATATAATAATATTATATAAATATATATGTATATAATATTAATATAAATTAAAATATATATTAAATATATATAAACAGTTTCGGTAAGTCAACTGAAATTCACTGAATGTAACAAAATGTACGTAATAAGAAATTATACGGGGGACATTAAAAAAAAAAATTCTACATATACGGTAAAGTGATAGTAACAATATCTTGAGTTCAGATTCATATATTCAGTATAAACGAAAGACCCATTCCTCACAAGAATTTGCTTTGATCAATGTTACTATTATTTAATAATATATGATGAAAATAATTAATAATAATAATAATAATAATAAATATAAATAATGATAAATAAAATAATAATAATTAATGATATAATAATATATTAATAATAATAATTAAATAAATTTAAATAATTAATAATAAAATAATATGTTATCTAAATTAAATGGACGTTATTTTTGTATTGAGTAATAGTGAAGCAAATGTGATGAGTGATTAAGTACACACATAGATATTACGGAACTAAAGGTTGTTCTTTTCCATCTTGTATTTTATGGTAAGTCATAATTGTAGATAACCAGTTCTTTAATTTTGTTGGAGTTAATTTTTTTGTTCTGTATATTCATGGCGGTATAATTTTAAATTTGATTTTATTTTTAGTGATATTATTAATATTTGGTGGAACCAAGATGAATGTTTTTCTGTCATTCAAGATGTTTTTAAGTTTTAGATCATAACTGGTTTTATTCATAATTATTACTCCTCCGCCTTTGTTTGGCCTTTTAATAGCAATGCATGGATTATCTATTGATGAGAGGTTTGATTTAAGCCTTCAGGTCTTCATAGAAAGGTTTTTGTAATTATTTATCTCTATAACCTTAAGAAACGGAAAAGAAAAACGTTTTTCAGTTTTGTAAGGCTTGGAATGAAGTAATATTTGTTTCCTTTATAATTTTATTTTTTTTTTTTTTTTTTTTTTTTTTTTTTTTTCTTTTTTTTTGTAGAATATTATTTCTTCGCTTCAATGTATATTTTTTAGTCAGATCAATAATGGAAAATTTAGATTGTTAAAACTACTTCACAATAAAATCTTATAAATATTATCGTTAACCATGAATAGACGCTCACTGTCTAGCTGGATGTTGAATCATTAATTAATTAATATATAATAAATAATTAATAATAATAATAATAATAATAATAATAATAATAAATAAAATATAATAATAATAATATATAATTTAATAATAATTAATGAATTAATAATTAAATAATATATCCCCTGCTTTAATGAATTATTAGGGCTTACAAAACAAGCAACCAATAATAAAAAATAAATTGCACGTTAACACCTTATAATTAGTATTACAACAAAGAGATTCTTCAGTTCTTTTATTTTGTCGCATCGAAATTGAAGAATAAAAAATTATGTTTGAAAAAAATCGATTTTTTCATAAACAAAACAAAGTAAGATTTGAATTTTAAGTAAGATTTAATCCTTTCTTTTCTATCTTCTATTCTTATTCTTTCTTTCTTTTCTTTCTTCTTATATAATATATATTATAATATTATATATATATATTAATATATTATTATATATATAAATATATATATATTATATATATATATTATATATATATAATATATTATATATATATAATATATATATATATATATATAATAATATATAATATATACGGTATATTAATATATATAATATATAATATATATATATAATATATATTTAATTATGATATAATATGTATTAATATAATTATATATATATATATATAATAATTAATAATTATATAATATATATACATTATAATATATTTTATATAATAAAATATAATTAATATATATATATATTATTAATATATTATATATTATATATATAATATATATAAATATACTATATAGTATATATATATATATATATTAATATATATATTAAATATATATTACCTGATATAATATAATATATATTATATATATAATATATATATATATATATATATATTATATTATTATATATATATATATATATATTAATATATTATTAATATAGTATATATATATTATATATATATATATATACCGTATATATAATATAGTATATATATATATTATATATATATATATAATATATAATATATAATAATATATAATATTATATATAGATATAATTATTATACTATATATTATATATCCTATATATTATATATTATATATATATATATATTTTATTTATATTATATATTTATAATAATATATATTATATATATATATATATTTTATTATATAATTATATATATATATATATTTTATATATTAATATATACTATTTATATATATATATATATATATATAATATATATATATTATATATATAATATATTATTTATATATATATATATATATATTATATATATATATATAATTTATATTATAATAATATAATATATATATTATATATATAAGTATATATATATATAGTATATATATTGTATATTTATATATATATATTTATATATATTAATAATATAATGATATATATTATATATATATTAATATATATATATTTTATATAATATATATATATATATAATATATATAATAATATATAAATATATAATAATAAATATATATATAATATATATATAAATTGCTTATGAGTCAGCTGTGGCTGTAAGTGCATATTCTGAAATTTCGTCTAAGAGTATGACCTAGCAAGGGGGGATCCGATGTACAAAAGTTTCCTCTTTTTATATCTGGTCAGATGTCTTTCCAGCGAGAACCAAAAGGCGAAAGGATTGAGTATGACATTCTTTAAAAAAATATTTCAACAGTGGTGTTCTTTTAAAGTCTGTTCATAGCCTCCATTTTTTTTCCTATCCCCTCCCAGTCTGATCAATCCTCTTCATAAGAAATTTATTCTCGACTTTCAAGGATAAAATGCTTCAGCACATTGGGTAGTCTCCACTAACAGATCACTCAGTCTACTTATATAAAAGTGGAGTTAAGGGCCTTTCATCTTATCAATAACTGTACTTTGCTGATTTTAACTGATTTCCTCTAATTTACTGTTCTGCTGTCTAACTTTTTTGCCTCCATATCTCTCCACTTTGCAATATTGCTAGCTCTATCTGAAGCTCTCCAGCCAGGTATCGACCTCCTTTAAAGAAACCTTGTATTACACCTCTTTCCACATGGTGTCATTGTGGAAGGAAAGTGTCTGTCAGAAAGAACCTGAAGAGCGAAAGTTAGAAGATAAAAATTTATATTGTTAAAAGCCCTATATTCAACCCTTTCAAAAGTAGTTAAACAAGTGGAATTACTTCAAATACGTGGTACTTACCCCACATAAAGACGAATGACGCCCATTATATTTCGAAGTCTTAATATTTTAGAATAAGTTTGTTAGAGAGAACAAAGTGATCCATCCAAAAATGATCACAAGTAAAGAAAAATATCAAAACATTGAGGATAGACGAAGGATTTACGTAGGTGTTCTTGATTGACATATTTTAACTGTGGGAAAGATTATGCCAATTCTTTTAGGAATTAAAACTGAAATAAATGTTCCAATTTCAAAACCTTTTTTTTATATATATACTTTTAATGTTGTGATGCAGAGTGGAATCAATTATTTTAACTTTCATCCGGTCTACATAATACAAAAAGGAAGATGCAACAATCTACAATCTGTAGAGCGAGAGTTTCAAGGTAAGGGGCGAGGGTCGTTACCTCGACCGGAACCTAGATAATAATTACCTATAGAGCAGTTCCCCTGGTCGAATAGAACAATTACCATGGAGTAAGAATTTTTTAAATAAATTATTATTGATACCACGAAGATTATTTTTAGCTACTTTTTAAGCATTTCATGGCACTTTCACAAAATCTGGCACCCACAAGATTTTGAGTCACTTTCTTTTCAGAGTAAGTATTTAAGGCTTACAAATTCCTGATTTTGAGCTTGGATATTCAGGGTTCGAATGTAAATGGATAACTGGAAGCATGGAGTCAATAAGAAAATTTATATAATTGTTTTAGAGTCTTATGATGCTAGGCTTATTTCAGGTAATAATAATAAGTTAATATAATGAAAGCATGGTGGGTCTATTTGGGAATAAAATTCTTATAAACTGAAGTCGGATCCAGAAATTCACCAATATAAATTGCTTTAACCTTTTATTGCCCTTGTAAGAGATTTGCGAATGGGTGAAAAATTAAATAAAGGAATATAGATATAAAAATAAATTAATTACATAAGAGTGGATATGTTCTTAAGGTTGCTTGGTTACCCTAGTTAACTTAACTGAGCTCGGCCCACGCCCCATTTCATCAGTTTATGATATATAATTATAGTATATATATATATATCATATGTATAATTACCCAATAGCATATATTATGATTAACCTATTAGATTATAGTAATTATCAATATATAATATCCCCAAATAAACCCATATTATTATAAGATTTCCAGGTTATGTTTAAAAAGTTATAGTCATATCTAACTATAGTATAAATATAAGTTAATTAAAATATTAAGAGTTATAACTTAATGTTCCTACTGTTGGTTTAAAGTCTCAGTGAGAAACTTATACCTAAGTACTTACACCAAGAATTATGAGAGAAAATCAAACTAGGCTGATAAAATATAAAAAATTTGGTGCATTACAAATTGCAAAATAAGCTTTCACATGGAACCCAATTACGCTATGGAGTAAAATATATTTGAAAAATTATGTGTGCAAGTTCAATAGCCAAATTGGTAAAAAAATTAAGCTCTCGAAAGATAAATTTTCTGGAACAGAACATAATTATAAGAGTATTAGTGAAATTAGGCACTTGCAGATGTGTGAATGAAATGATAAGAACCGACATAAGAATAGAAAATTAAATTGAAATAATAATATAATAATAATTGATTTGCAAATGGAAGATAATATTAATAATTTATAATATAAAATAATTATTCATAATAATAATATAATAATAATATAATAACAATAATATAATTAATAATAATAATATAATTAATTAATCATATTTGAATGGAGAATAAGTATGCGAAATCTGGTGGATTTTCAAAAGAGCATAGTGCACTCCTTGTGATGATAATACGATAAGTTATAAATAAGTAAATAATATGAAATACTACAAACAGTATCTTAAAAAAACTGGGTCTCAGATAAATATAAAACAGTATTAGATGTAGTTTTGTTGAAAGAGAGTAAGTTAGATTAAATTACTCTCATATACCATGAGCATACGTTATTTAATTCCTGTTCGAGCACGTTGATAGAGATCAAAATGACCTAGACCACTCACCTTTTCAAGTTCAAGAAGAGCTTTGTGTGGAGGTTTATATGCAAATACCAACCCTTTAATGAGTATTATCCCGTCCTATTATCTAACACCTCCATCCAGATAACATACCTCCTTCTAGTTCAAGAAAGATGGTATATAATTCACATTTTTACACCGTTTCTATACTATGAATCTAACTAGCCGTTTCTCCTTAGATATTCTAGAAGAAAAAAGCTCTTTCAGTGATAAAAAACGCACCCTAAAATAAGTTTAGTTCAAAAATAAGGAAGATAGACGTGATCCTTCCAGAAACATTCATTTGGATTAAAAGGAACACCGGATACTCGTATATAATTAAAAGGAACCCTCCTGTACTATTAAGATAAGATCCTGATCAAGAGCAAAATATTGAACTGAAAATAGAATAATATACCTTAATTAGTATATGCTCATTTTACTAACTATATAAGAAAAATCCATATCCAGTATTTCTGATATACTTGAAGTTAAATATTAAGTAAGTAAAAACTTAAACTAATAGTGCGAAGAAGCCTTTTGTTTGTAAACCCACTTATGGATATGGAGTACTTGAGAACGGAAGGTAAGAGTCAATATCGTTTATTTATTCGAAGATAAAACCAAATGCAAAAGCGTTAATTAACCAGTATGAGAACAAATAAAACTTATACCTTACATCTCGTATCTAATTTATCTATTATAGTGACAAGGTCCAAGGATAGTGATAAATACACGTTCTATCTTGCTCAAGTTCTAATGCTAAATAAATAAATCAACTATCGAATGGGAGTAAAATTTGAAGAATGTCTGCTAATAGAATTAAATTTTTATTTCACCATAAATATATATATATAATATAAATACAAAAAAAAATGTGTTAAATAATAAATTTGAAGCATATTTAAATTGTTATTCTTAAAAATGCTTAATTGAAAAATAACTTTGATAAATAAATTAGAGCTTTAAGTTGATGGAATTATTTTCTAGAACCCCATGGTAAGTAATTGTGATATATAACCCTAATTCCGAATTATGCCGAATTTGATTAGACGGAAAGATTTTTAGTCATATATGAGGGAGGTAAATGGCGCTCCCAGGGCGGTGAGATTACACTGATTGGGAATATATGGAATGCTACTGTACATCTCCAAACATTCCAGCTCCTAATTGTTCTCCTCTCTTGCCCTCAAATCCGAAATATTCTTATATCGAAGCAGGTTCTTCTTTATCACACACCATTAAACACCATTACAGACATTTTCCTTCCAGAAGGGAAAAATTTAAAAATGCCATCCAAATATAATCCATCACCCATCTTCTCTCCCTAATACCACCTAATATTATTGAGTAAAAACTACACCATCCAGGGTAGGTTATTTTTACCAGTTAACAAGAAACATAAAATAAAACTCACCAATCATCATCATCTGATGAAACAAGAATGTTTTTGTAAAAATGGTCGTCTTCAGTAAAAATTTCTAAATCTTGCAGTGATTTAACTATTCATTATATTTTTGTATTTCCACTATTGTTCGAACTATACTACTTCTTTTCATTTTGAGTCTTTTTTTTATGCTTTTTACTTTTTAGCTTTTAATATCCTGAAGCCACTATCAGGTTATTATTCCGTGAAATATATGCGTTGGGTATAACAGAAAACCCTACTCTGTAAGCTGTTCTGTCTTAGCAATTAATTGTTCAATCAATTTTAAACCAAATATGAAGTGAGAGATAAGTTATATATGAGAGTTAGCGCCAGTGGCTTCAATTAGTTGTTGTTGTATGTTCTCGTGTCTACTGATTTGGAGTCCTTCGAAAAAAATTAATTCTATTTATTTCCAAAGTTTATCCCGTCAATCTACTACTAATATCATTTAAATTCTATAAATATAAGGTCTCCTATCTCCAAAATGACTATCTAAATTCTTGATACTTATAACTCCATATATTAGAATACATCTTTTCTTCTTCCTCACTTTCGCTGAAATCATATTCTTTCCTGATTAAATTCAACGTTCATAACCATGGGCCAAATGCTTTCTTCATAATTCTCAAGAGATATACAGCAATTTAATAACTACTTACCAAGCATTTATTAATCGATAATATAATCTAATTTTTCGATTGTTGTAGTATGCAGCTTCATGCCTGTTATCCTTGATTCATTCGAATTAATTTGATTCAAGCCCAGCATTTACTTAAGTGAACTCATTTCCTAACATAACTTATCTTAATATTTTCCTTATTCTGTTCATAAATTCATTTCCTCAATCTGTGGATATTCTCCGATCGCCTTTAATATATAATATATAATATTATATAATATCCCAGTATCTTGTTCTATTTCCTCAAAGTCTATCCTCAGAAAGACCTTTCCAACCACGAGGAAAGGTTTTTTTCACACTTCGGTGCCACAAATTGGTCAGACTTGCAGTCATAGTAGTTTTTTGATACTATATTTGGATATTCTTGGAAGTAAATTAACTAGCTTCTACGTTATGAAAGTAAGGATCTACTCTAGATTATAGTTGTCCTCTAACATAAGAGCGTAAATCAACTTAAGTGATTAGTTTTAATTCTTTAAGTGACAAGGATAGGTGCGCATTTTCATATGTTTGAAGGTGCACGTAAGTCTTAAGTATCATTAATATAATCCTTAATCAGAGTCATAATAAACTTCTGGCATTTGTTCCTTTGGCCATTATCTTCCACATAGGGAGGATGAGCCAACCTCATTTAAATAAATTACCGTATGATCTTATTCATACTGATGCCAGAATATATACGTCTTTCATTTCAATCCAGAATCGTGCAAAATCTATTCTCATTGACAATAAATATTCTGTTCTCCGTTGAAAATGTAATAATCTTACTGGTTTCTCTTCCTCGCGTCTTTCCTGGCATTACGCAAAAAAATGTTTTATTCTAACTTTGCTTTTCCTTTTTCCCTTCTCCTCTATCTTTATACGGTACAACTGTCATTGTGCTTTTCTCTAAAGATGATCCCTCTGCTCAAACCATTCTTTCTAATTCCACCTTACATGATTCCGGAGCTAATCCTCCTTCTCCGCCTCTCTTCAACTCATTTATGATTAATAATGTAATTTTTTTTAAAGATGTTGTGTTTTGCCTTGTTTGAGCTTGACACAAAGAAGATGCATCATACTGATGGTATTCTTCCTGCTGTTCTCAGAACTTGTGCTTCCGAGCTTGAACCCTGCCTTGGTAAACTATTTCGTTTCTGCTTCTCTACTTCGATTCCCTTCTTTCTGGAATCGTGCCCTCATTGAACCTGTAAGGAAGACAAGAGGCGCCTTTTACCCCTTTAACTATCGTAATATCGTTTTAACTTCTGTTAATTCTAATGTTTTCGAATCTATCCTTTAATAGGAAGATATAGAAAAATGTCAAAAAATTCTAGTCTTAAATCTGTTTGTCAATATGACTTTCGTAAGAAACACTTTACTGGTGATCCTCTTTCTTTCTTATTTATTTTTTGATCCTCTTCCTCTCGGTATTTCGATGAATCTTTCCTCATTGCGCTGGACATATAGAAAGCCTTTGATAAATTCCAGAACATAAATCTGATTTCTAAACTTCCCTCTTTCGGTATGTGTCCTTCTCTCTGTGACCTCTCTGATTTCCTTTCCGATCGTTCTAAAGGCGGCCACCTTTCATCCTTTAAATCTAATAATAGTGATGTTCCTCAGGGTTTTGTTCTGTATCCAGCTCTCTTTCTACTTTTCATGAGTGACCTTCTATGTTTTTTTTCATCATTATTCCACTCCTATATCAACGACTCTATCTTTCATTACTACCTTCATTTTAATAAAAGTCCCTCTCAACAAAAATTAGTACATGCTTAGTGGGCAAGCCTTGGAGAACCTAACTTATTGATCATCATGAATTTTTTAATTTGCATTCAGAATTAAAGTTATTATTCGATCGCGCCTCACCACAACTTAGCTAGAATCGCGTCTCGCATGCTTTCTACCTCGGAATGTAATTTTCTCTACATAGCAAACTCCGACCCTTAGAGTTCCGATCTCTATAGATCTTTTTTGTGTCCGAAGAAAACCATCAACCATATCTTCTAATGAGCTCCTTCGCCAATATCCTATATATATCTCTCTTCTTTCGTGCGTGAAACCTTATAAATTTGAAAGGTATCCATTCTATACATGAGTAGTCTAATTCACTTAAACGAAGCGTGATCTTACAAGGGTTGTCGATTTCTGTAGTGGAAGATCTTCGGAATTATTAAGCACTTCCCAACAACCGAGTTCCATGCCTCATTTCAGTCTTATAAGTCTGGTCTTTGTCTCCGTTTTAGTCCCTGTATTTAGAGTAGATATACCGTGCGCACATCTGAGATGGTTCCAATAGCTACAATACCTTCTTGAAAAACGGGAAGGATTTAATTTAATATAGCTCATACATCTCTCTTACTTCCATCTTGCGTGCTCTCTAATCTCTGCTCTCATGCGCGTCTCTACATCTCGTCTTCTTCGTCTCGTCTGCGTCCTCCTCTCTCTCTCTCTCTCTCATAAATCTTCCATCACTTCTTTGCGGTGCTGCATAGCTTACTGCTGGTCTCATCATCTTCCCTTTCGATCTCTACTCTATTCATCTATCTCTACTCTCTTACTCCTCTACTCTTCTCTCTCTCTCTTCGCTATCTACTCTCTTTCTCTATACTCTCTCTCTCTGCAATCTTTCTTCTCTCTCTCTCTTACTCTCTATCTTCCTTCACTCTTACTTTAAATTAACTCTCACTTGCTCTTATAACATTAACTTCTCCTAGTCGTCATTATCTATTCAATGTCAATAAAGTTGAGCTTCACTTACTCTTTATTCGTGTAGTGACTATTTAATAATAGACAATGATCTTCTTAGAACCTCTATTTATATATTAAATTCATCTCTCAATTATCCCCTTTCCTTCACTAAGAATGAAGTAACTCATTATAATGCGATAAGCTTTCCGCACCAAATTTCTAATCCCTTTCTGTGATAGTCATTAATTCTCTGACTTCCAAGCTTAATTACTCTGCTCTAATGCTCCAAATCTTACTATTGTTTATTGTTAATAATAACAGCTATGTTAAATGAGAGTCCTGTAAAGAAGAAGCAAATATGCGCTACCATTATCATAAAATTATTATCTACTATCTTTTGGTAACATGTATCGGGGTATGTCGGCCTTTAAATTGATCTTCTCTGTAGAATTCCCTCCACAAGTCATAGTTAAGTGAATTAGGTATAAATGCCATTTCCTTTATTCCCAGTACAGGGTAGTCATTATTTATAAAAAAATAAATAATGAGGGTTTTTATTGTCTGAATAACACTTTTATGCATCTCTATCTACATTAGAATTTATAATGCATCTGAATTTTACTTATGCAAATATTAATTTATTTCAAATAAAATAAAAATATATCAAGTTTATAACTGAATGAATTTAACAGGCTTAATTGATAAAAATATAATTACATGTATGACCTCGAATAATGGATAGTAAAATAAGAAATTATATAGTAATATGATGGCTAAGTTATTTATACTTAATATTTTATATTTTGTGTATTTTAGCTTTTGAAGATAACTGGAACCAAGAAAGAAGACATAGCAAGATGGGAAATAAATGAAGCATTTTCAGTTGTCGTTTTGGCCAACATCAAGTTAGGAGAGATTGACCCCAAAACAGTTAATATTAATGGAGGAGCCGTTTCTTTGGGCCATCCTATTGGGTGAGTTTTAATGTACTAATAAGGGGGAATGAGAGTTTAAATATGGGCAAAAGGTTTTAAAAATAAAATAAAAAGCATTAATCTTATAGTTGTTCATTCTTAAAAGAAAATTAGCCTATTAATTAAGATAGATAATAATTAATAACTAAAATTAAATACAACCTATGAAATGTATTGGCAAAAATTGCACACCAGACGAAAAAAAGAAACACTCGCCTTTCACCAAGGCCAGAAGCTAACTGAATGCTTCATTTTTACGCTTAAGAGTATACTCGCTATTTTCTGATCTTTCTTGAGTCATTTGATGCAAAAATGGTCCTCATGCATCAGGAAATAAGGTAGAAAATTCTAAATCAAGTTACATAGATTAAAATCCACGTGGGGAACGAAAGGGTTAACTAGATCTATTGTGCAATTTGCCCTTAAAATTGAAAGTAAAACTGATGTCACTGCTTCATGACTTTAACCTGTTTTCAAGTTGCAAGACGCATATCTTTATGTTAGAACAGTGAAATTATTACCAGAGAGACAGTTGTAAATTAAATCTCCATTGAAGATAAAATATTATATTATCATCATTCATTGAATATTTTTATTTCTTAACAACATTCCAGATATGAGTAATATATTTACAAGTTAATATAATAATATATATAATTTCATTAAATAATTTATATTAATAATTTAAAATAATAATAATAGGTATTATATAAGTAAAATTAATATAATATATATATATTAATAATATTAATTAATATATATATAATATATTATATTATTATATATAATATATATATAATATATATATATAGATATATATTAATATTTAATATATTATAATAATATAATATATATATATATATATATATATATAATATATATAATATATATAATATAATATTAATATTAATAAATTAATAATATAATAATATATATAATTAATATATATTATATTTATATATATAATTAATATATATATATATTTTAATTAATATTTTATATAATATTAATATTCATCATTATTTACTCCACCATTATTCCTCATTCTATGATGTCGCCTCTACAGAACGTCATCTCCAGTACAATTCTGTCATTAATGTATTATTTGTCCCTCTCTTAACTTGATCCTTGCTTCGATTTAACGTCGTTCCTACAATTACCGTCCACGGCCTATCTCATACCATTTGTACATAATCCATCCAATCTTCTATCTCGGTCTGCTCACCGGTCTTGTTCGGCTGGTCTTCTCCACCCCATCATTCTTCTGGGCCCATCCTCCACAACCCATGCACTCATTAACAATTTAACCTTTAAAACTACACTGTGAATCATACCCTAGACATTTTATTCAATTTATATTGTTATACATTGTGTTATTTAATAAACGAATTAATTATTGCATCACTTCTTCTTATATCCCTCAGCTTTACTCCCCTGATCACTTCTCTAAATACTCTTATTAATGTCTCTTACCAATCTTCTTTCTTTTGACACCGTAGTCAGTGTACCAACATTAGGGAGCAATGTCAGCAAATGAGTATCAGTCAATTGAACCTTACATGAATTATCATTTATTAATAATCTCTGTATGTGGTTGTGATTTTACTCTAAACTCTAAGTATATATATATAGTAGTATTACAGGGTCCCACGTTTTTTGTCAAAAACTCTTACATTACCCATTTAGCTCAATCTACATTCCACCCCATAAACTTCTAAACTAAATATCACTAACCAAATAAACTTAATATTATTTATCAACCTTGATTGACAATTACATATTACTTCAAAAACATTATATATTATTTCTATTACGTTTTTTGAAATATTTTCTATTACTTCTGTTAAACTTTTCTGTGAATACGTTTTTACCTAAGAAGCCCATTTCATTTCATTTGGGTTTTCTATCACCTTTTCCATCACAAATCTCATGCATTTACTAGTTTCCCTCTTCTGTTGATTTATGCTTATTATAGCAGTAGATTATGCATCTTCTATTTGATTGTTTGCATATCTTTTCAGATTAATTAATATATGTGTCTTTGCTAACACAAAACAATGGAATGAACGCTCCAGTGCGACTGAAGTATAACTTTCTCTTCCACGACTTTATCCTCAACCATCTCTCTCTATCTTAAATTGATCTTTCTCTATCGTATTCTAGACCTTGATATAGTATTTTTTTATAATTTACTATTAATAATAATTTTACTTGTGTATTAACCCGTATAATATTTTATATTGCCTTAAGATTTTACCACATATCTTATTTCTCTGTTTACTCTGTCAAATAAGTCATTTTTTTCCTAGTGTCAATTATAACATGCACACTGCACCATCTACCATTCCGCGATCTATCATATTATAGTAATATAATCCGTATTTTGAGAGTGTGTACTCTCATTTGAGTATAATATTCTAATTCCCGTGGTAGTGTAGCTTTTTATGTCCGCGACCTGGAAAGTCTCTATATCTCCTAGACTGTATCTGAGATAAATGTATATATGATCAAGTTAATGTGTAATGTATACAGCAGTAACGCTGCTACGTAAACTTGGCATTCAAGATGAAATTTTAATGTCCAGAAGCAATTTGAGTAGGATTATTCGGAATTGAGAGAATGGAGATATATCAGCAGTGTATCCGTTCGATCTGCAGACTTGGACGTAAGGAATGAGATATTAGTATATAGTAGAATTGTAATGATGCGTATGAGAGTTTAGTTGCCTATCTGTACTCCACTCCTGACTGGTATTTGTTACACTAATCTCTGACCTCATCATTAACATTGTGTGTTATAGCTAGTGTTTCGTGTAGATCCATCTTTCAACGCCCTCTCCTGTCCTTATTACAGTCCTCCTCACCCAGCTCATTAGTTCCAGGGTTCTTTCCCCTCTTTAGCGTCTTGATTGTGCTGTGCTTCTGATCTCTTTTATTTTTCTTCTTATCTCATCCAGGTCTTCACTCTATTTCCACACCTCCATCCATCTCCCCCCCATTCAACACCTCAAAGTTCAATTAGATGTGTCGTGTGTCTTATCTGTGATAATGAATTGCAGCATGAAGCGCGAAGCGGTTCCAGTGAGCGAGATACTCCCTCCTAGAGATGTGCAAGAGAGCCAACAATGCATATTAATAGATTTACTTATCCTATATGTTAATGGCTTCAACTTAACACCTCGACTGTGTCTCTTATTAGACATGTCTGGCTATGCCGCCATATTTAAGCTTTTCGTGTCCTCCTCACATCTTTTATATTTCCATCATCGCTTTAAGATCTTCTAACTGTTTGTTCTTCTTTTTTCTACACCTATTTCTTTTACTTCGTCGTTTTTTTTTTTATCATTGTTTAGTGCTTTTTTCCTACTATTACTTAATCAGTTCTTTTCTACTTCAGTTCTTCTCCTCGATCCAGAGTCTATTTGATTAAATTTAAAGTTTTGTTGGTGTCATGGCCCGTCTTTACTTTGGTCATTCCACCATTGCCGTCTACTTCTTCTTTTCCTCTTATCCCTTTTTCTTATTAAATACTCCCCAATATATCTATCTTAAATTGCAACCTACTGTGTTATCCTAATAAAAATATCTTATCCACTTTTATTACATCACACCGTTTTTCCCTGATTACTAAAACTTCAAGCTGTATATATAATATATATATAAATTATTATATATATATATATTAATATTATAATATATTTAATATTATATATAATATATATTAATATATTATTATAATATAATATATTTATAAAACTTAATTCATTTATTATATTGTATAATTGATATGTTAGTATATAGTTAATGTAAATATGTATTTTTTGCAGCTACTAGTCGTTGTATAGTATGTATTATAAGTATTTGAGGAGAAACCGCTTTTTAGTAGGCAACAAAACCCTATGCCTTCCAACTATGGAACTATGAATGTGTCACCATTATTTGTACATGATATATTTCGAGTGGTAGCTACTTGTTTTAATCAAATTAGATTTTGACTGCTTCATGTATACAAGTTCCATTAGTTGTTAAGTCGTTAAGGATTTCACAAACAACATATCTTTTGTATTCAGCATCAAATTACTACAAATGTCAACATTCAACATACATTTCAGGTCAAAATAAGGCCTGGCACTAACACACAAACACACCTTTAAAAATAAACGACCCTTTGATACTGCGCGCGCGCGCACACACACACACAAAAGAAAAAAAATCAGAACGATAAGAAAGGATAACGAAATCATCAGAGAGGGATACAGAAGGCAAATGGATTAAAACAATCAAAAGATTTACAACACTATCTTTATACTAGGATAACATACCTAACCCTTTGGATGGTGAGTATATAGTATTTCACCTATCTATTGAATTATTATAGAATTAATACTTAGCTTTTAGGATCTGTCTATATATATATAATAGATATAATTATTTATTATTATACCGTATATATATAATAACTACATCATCTTAATTACATTTTATTAACATTGTTTATATATATTATATAACAACAGGGATTGTATATTTATATATTTCGGTAATCTTTTTTATAATCACATATAAAAAATTAACATAATAACCGTTCAGTTAACTAATAACATTATGATGTCTGATTAATAATATAGGGTCTACTTAATATAGTTTTATATGGAGTATAGCCTACTATTAGTAGTAGCGTAATGTACAATAATATATCTGTGTAGTGTATATAGTTCTAATATGTATATGATTAGTTGTAGTGTTAGTAGTTAGATGTGTATGTTGTATTAGTTTATAATAGTAACGGTATATATGACTCACAATATATCGACATATATTTTAGTATATATATTCACTATATTTGTAAATTTCACGGTCGCTAATATATATTAGTATTCTATCCACTACATTGGTTATATTTTTCTACGGTTTCTTATAGTTATATATACTACGGTGGTTGGTTTGATTAGTAAGTCACCTTATATATTCTCTTGTAGTGCGTTATAATTGTGGGGTTAAATATTGTGCGCGGACTACATCTGTTGAGTGTTAGTTTCACTCTGATTTTAGGTCCAATTACATACAATCCGGAGAGTGATGTGTAAGTTTCGCGAGCTGAGTTGCTCCTCTTCCCGCGACTAACGTCTGTTAATGATGGGAGATTGGTTGAAGTTGAGGTCTGAGACGAAGTATAACACTTATCAAGGCAAACGAGCGTGCGACTCGATTATGCTATAGCGAGTTGAAAACACAAAGAAAATCGATCAACCGTGCGACATTTATTTAGGTATTTAATCTAAAAAATAATGAAAAACTAAATCAATGACAAATCTCAGACTACTTTCTTAGAAACTCCAAACATTAGGACGCAAAACCGTAGGTGACGAGCAAATTAGTGTAGAATAGCGAGATAATACTATATACAATATTAATAAGTAAATTATAAATATAAAGGATAATAGAAACGTAAATCTATATAATAGCTATACTCTATTATATATATATAATATCTACTATAATATAATATTCATAACTATCATCTAATCCCAAATTATTACACACTATTATTTATGATTAATAATATTATATATATTTAATATATTATAGTAGCACTCGCAATAACTGGCTACTCGCTAATTGGTCGTTTCGCACAATAACGGCGCCTAAACCTACTCATATTTCAATAAGCTTTTTACTTAATATAAGTTATTAAGTTTAAAATTCAATTCTACATCTAAAGCATTATAATAGTGGAAAATATTGACATATATGAGTTAAACTAAATAAATTTACTAAAGAGCTTTGAAAGATTGTTCAAAAGATTTAATGCTGTCATACAAATGCTTTGCATGTTTATTAAAATAGCAACTCTCATTGTCCTCGGAGAAGAATGAGGCTCCTATCGAGCAGAGCATCTTACTCTTGGTGTCACATTCTCAACTAGAGCACACATCGCCACACATTCCCGAAACGTTGGCCGCCATCACTTACAATGTCTCTTAGGTAAGACACCCAAACTAATAACATTTACAAACCACTGCAAGCGATGCGCGGCCTTGTTTGTAGATTAAGATAAATTTAACGATATCGTCCCTATTGAATAGTTTGGAACGGCCAATAACTAGTGGCTATCTCAAAATAAAAAAATTTTAAGTATTTTAGCTTATATTTCTCATTCTTTTCAGTTGTACACTTATGTACTCTAATACGTATGATACTAAATTTTAATGATTTTATTATTGATATAAATCACTGGTGTAAAATCCGGTCATCAATTCCTAATGAACTGGCAAATGTTGTGTAACATTGGACGTCTAGTTTAATTGCTTGTCAGGTCATCGGATGCCACAAATAAAAATGCCTAATTCACTTACACTGGCGTTTTCACTTCAACGGCGACGGGCCGATCCCAAATTGACGCCGTTATTTAAGCGGGTTACCTATCGTATTATATATACTCTATATCTATATATATATATATATCATTAATGAATTTAATAGGTATCTTCTTTTATATATGGCAAGTTATATAAATGCAGCCCCCCATCGAATATATTAAATAGGTTTACGCCGTACCTAATCTACTATCTTATGTTCATATATACTATTAGATATAATGCATATAAGTACAGCTATCTATGATCCATCAATGTTCATATTTTGTTTAAATATAGTGCATCATTGCTCAACTAATTATTATCCGTATATGTTGTATATTTGGTCAATTGATGGTATAACAATGTCCCATCAATGGCCTATCAGTGGTTATATTAGGTGTACCAGTGAATTATCAACATCAGTAAATATTGGATTTCAAATAATGTTATAAAAATACTAGTGTCTTATCCAAATAGTGTTACAACTATAAAAGCTTAAGCTTACTTGATAAAAAATATAGTATTATGATCTAAACCGACACGGTCATCGCACAAACAAATATATAACTATTATATTATATTATTACTATATATATATATATATACTATATATAATATAGTATTATATAATTATATATATAAATACATCATCCTTGTATCATTAACATATCAATCATCCTTGGAATATATACTATCAGCAGTCATCTATAGTGTATTAGTAGTCCATCAATGACTTATCATATATTAAAGTTATCTATAGTGTATAATCTATATATATATAATAGAGAGTATTATATATTATATATATATTATATATATATAAATAACAGGGTACAATTACTAGCGGCAAACATATATGATAACTATAAGTACTATATACTATTGTTCCCTTGCAAACCCCGTGTATTATACCGTATATATCATAAATTATATGGTTTTTCTATGCCTTTCTTAATTATTAATATTATTACATTCAAGTTTTACAACATAAAACATAAAAATAATCTTATTACGTTAATATTAACTATTATATATATATATATATATATATATGGGTAATATAATAAGCTGAATATATCTATATACCGTTATTCCATCTCTGCTCATTTTAAATACCTTACTACCTTTCTAACTGTTTCATTAAGTACAAAAAAATACATCCAAATATTGCGATTATTAATTGACGTATACCTATGAACATTCTAAATATATATTACAAATAAATTCTAGAAAATATATATGAGAAATATAGTATGTAAATGTGTATACCTTTTAAAAAATCAGCACAGAAAATACAACAAACAAAGAACAAAAATTAAAAAACAACAAAAAAAAACATTAGAGAATTAAACATTTTTACACTACAGAAACTGGAGTTAAGAACATATATATTAAAAGTTTACTTATTTTATTTTCCTTTTATTGTTTCGAGAGTTTTGATAACTTCTAAAAATAATTTCCACAAATATATACCGTATATATATATTTTATTAACTCTTATATATATATATATGTATAAATTTAATATAATGATTTATAATTAAGATATACTTATATAATCATTTACACCTATTATTATGGTTATTTTGATTCTCTATACTGTTATTAACTTTAATATTTAATATATTTTTTTTTATTCTTATTCCATATCAAGAATAAATTTCTCTAATCAAGATACTAAATGTATCGCATTAAAATCTGCCTCGAGATTGAGAGCGCAACCTTGTCACTATCACACCATCATAATATTATATAATTAATATATTAAGCCGTGTCTCTATATATAGAACTATTCCAAAAATTAACACTCTTGTTACAGAATGAAAGTTTTCAGATATATATAATTCAAATTACAGTATACATAATAATTAAATTAATAATATAATAAATAATTATTAATATAATAAACGGTTAGTATATAGAAATATATATCAATATATATAATATATATATCAATATAATAAAAATATTAGCTAATTTTCGGCAATTATAATTAAATTAAGAGATAAACATACAACGAGCAGCTGATCGTGTGCTTATACTCCGCTACGCTATTAGGTTGTTAATAATGCGGTTCGGTATTAGTTAGATTAATTTTTAAGTATCAAGTAGTTAATAATTATCGTGTTTATTCTTAATCAGGTATTGATTCCTATATAAATAATTCATGAAGGCATACTAGTTATTATATATAATATATAATATATAACTAATTAAAATATCACAATAAATAAAAATATTCGTGGCAGTTCCTGAGGATCATGAAATTTATTATGAAAATAAATGCTCAATAAATTCTTATTTTAAAAGTTTCACTTTTTGCTTAGCAATGGCCGCACGCAACGTCCTTCTCTCTCTCCCTCTCTCTCTCTCTCTTATCATATATATATCCATATCTATCTATGTCTATCTATATATCTATCTATCTATAGATATTTTATATCTTATATATATATACTTTATTATATTTTGGTATTAAAATTAATATTTGTTATTTTTCATTATTTTTATTTTATTATATATTTTTTATAATTCTCTATTTCTATATTATCGTTATTATGCTTACAGCACGCTTAAATTGACTTGATTTCAATATCATTACAGATTACGTTTGATCTGTGGACAAGGTCAAATGCCCGAGTGGGGGTATCGTCTCCTTCGGGGTATATTATGAAATAGATCGATGCACGAACGGGAAGACGATACGGCTGAGGTGTAAGGAAGGACGGTGGAAATCGTTCATGACAGGGGAGTGTTGTGTGTCTGGGAGGTGGACGGGATAGACGGGAGGGGTCAAGGGAAGAATTGACAACAGCGTGCGGTGTGACAAGGTCGTGGGATGGGAGCAGGCGGGGCGAAAACGCGGCGGCGGGCGGGTGGCCTTGCGGTTCGCACCTGGTCGCGGATCGACAGGGCAAGGAAACATCAAGGTAGCCCTAAAGAAGATCCAAAATACCGTGCCCAAATTGCCTGGTTGAAAAATTAGGGGCCTAAATAGGGGGGCAATCGAAACGTTGCTTTACGCGCAACCGTTGGGCGCCCTTTCTGCAAGGGCGCAATTAGGCGTTCAAAATTGGGTTGCAAAATAGGGTTGCCAAAAAAATTAGGGTGCCATTAGGTTTGCAAAATTAGGGTTGGCCAAAATTAGGGTGCCAAAAATTAATGGATGCCAAAAAGGCACGCCAAAAGGTCAGGCCAAAAGTAGTCGGTAAAGGGCCAAGGTCACGGGCGTCAAGGCAAGGTGGCATAATACGGCCTCCGATGTTTGCTACTACTACTCTACCTACATAAAATAATAAATAAAAAATATATAAATAATATAAATAATAATATCAAATATAATATAAAATAATATAAGAAAGAGAAGAGAAGAGAAGAAGAAAAGAAAAGAAGAAGAAGAAGAAAGAGAACGAAGAAAGAGAAGAAAGAAAAAAAGAAGAAGTAATATACAGAATAAAATTATTAGTTTCACATATATATATATAATGATAATTGATATATTATACCCTCCTTTTGTTTATCGTTATTGAGTGCCCCCAACATTTTCAATAAAAGGTAAGCGAGTTGGATTTGATTTTATTAATTATCTTTCAATCACCATATATAAGTAATATTATACATACTTATATTTCACCTGAGTAGCTCATGTAGGCTATTTACTGACCATTTTAGTATATACCCCTATACTACATATAAATAATATATAATATATATATATATATATTATATATATATATATATATATATCTATACCTTTATATATATAGTATAATATTATATATTACTATACGAGCGCCTTGTTTTCATCTATTATCCCCCAGTTATAACGAAGCATTACCGAGCGTACATGTAGCATATATTATGCTCTTATATATATAGGGTTTCTAGAGACCCTTATATATATCATACCTAGTTATCACTATTATATCCTATCACTATAACATATTATTATATAGCTATATATATACTATAATCTATCTCTTTATATCATATATATATATACTCTTATCTATATAAACTATATATATAATATATATTCTCTATATAAATTATTACTTAATTCCATTCCTACTCGAGATGATAGTTTCTACATATACCTATTACTTGCTATTAATCTAGTTATTCAACTGCTATCATATGCTTCTACTATCTATATATATACTATAATTGTATATCTATTTTGAATTCTTTGACAGTATAACCACAACACCTTATCAGGATGCACTTGTATATCGATTTGACTTACATCTCCGAGGTCAATAATAGCTCTTTGGAATATATATATATGATTATATATATATATCTTTAATATAATTTTATATATCTTCATTAACTATATGTTTGAGATGTGTTAGTGTTTAGTTGATGGTTTAGTGTAGATGCGTATATATTATGTATGTAGTAGTATGTATAGACTTGCGAGAGAGAGAGGGGTAGTGTGGGTGTGTGTGTGTGTGTGATGTTAGTTAATAGAGTTCGTGTATATCTCCATACACAACACACTACACACTTATATATACAGGATGCTTAATATATATTCACCAGTAATAATAATAATAAAAATACTATTTCGAAGTGTGGATAAGCTGTCATAATAATAATAATAATAATAATAATAATAATAAAATCATAATAATAATACTACACTTCCAATTAATATAATCCCACTCCAGCTAAACAGTAGCCTAATCAGAGTGCGAACCGAGTACCTTTTCACTTTAAAGTTTAGGACTAACGATAGGAAGATGTATCGCCAAACAGAGGTGACCTGAAAAGGGACACAACTCACAAACTAAACAACTTGAAGCAACGAACACAGAGAGAGGGTCGGGCAACAGTCAAATATTTGGCGTTCGAATTGACCCTCTTTTCCTAGAGATTCAAGTTGGGGGATTGACTGTAGCTTTCGTCACTTTAAGAGAGTGAAAACAGAAACTAAAAAAAGCGTTCAGTTTTGAAGTCGAATAAGCAAAGGGGAAGCTTCGAAAGGGACGCACGCGGACAAGAGGGGTTGAGGGGGAACGGAGAAGGGGGGAAGGGAGGAGTGCGGCTCCGCCCCTCAGATCCCAAAGAAGCGAGCCAACCACAAAACTCGTTCTAGATCTTAACAGCTGGGCAGGTGTGTTAGACCATACTATGGTAGAATATTATAATGGTTAAACATGCACAACTAGTAAGGCACGTGCAATACCTATTTACACCCGTGGGTCGGAGGTTCCTAGGCTATATATCTCTTAGTTAATTTACCCAGTAGTCCCATTCGGCCTCGTAGTAGTAATCACCGTTTGATATACCCGTAGTATTTTAGTGACTACTATTTTAGCTTACACTTATTTGACCATATTATTTAGTATTCACCCCTTATTCTCTCAGTATTTGAGTTATTCGACACCTTTTATTAATGAGGCTATTATTTTTATTATTATCACTATGCCACTTTCTACATATTCTTATTTGTATTCCACCTACGATGTCAAACATCTTCTTCTTCTGCTTTGGAGACGACCGGCCTGTCTCAACTACGTCGGTCGACGTTCTTCTGCTGATTTTGTGGGCGCATTCTGGTCAGACTGCGCCATGGACTTTTTCTCTTTTCTTGACTTATCTCCTTTTAGAACATGTTATCGCACTGTCCCTCTGGTCCACGATGCGCAATTACTCACTTATTCGCTTCCATCATGCTATATGTGCTATTATATACTATATTAATATTTATACTATTATCTTTAGTAAAAATATCTATATCAGATCTTATTATTTTTTTTAATTTATTATATTTTTATTATATAATATATATATATATCTAATATAAAATATACTATATATATTCTTTATTATTGATCGAGTATTATTACTTATATCCATCTATATTTATATTATATTTATATATATTTATATAATTATAATATACTTTATATATTTTTTCTATTTACTTATTACTATTTATATTATATATTCTATTATTATATTAATGTATATTATTTTATTTTTACGATAATTATATTATATATATTTTATTATATATTAATACTTTTTAGTTCGGGAGATATTGTTATTATACGTAGTTTTATACTATATATACTATACTATTAATTAAAGGGCAATCAAACTTTAGTATATATTATAGTCAGTAGTACTACACTAGCTCCTGATATTATATATATATATATACTTCTTAAACGATATATTACTATTATATATACCCCGGTACCACTTGCGGCTATCTTTGTACATGATCCCTACATCCTCTACTCACCCTTCATACTTGGTATTTATTCTTGTACCTACTTTTTCTCTCACCCCTTTCCACCTCACTCACTACTCTATCCTATCTCACTTACATGCCCTATATTATAATATGTGTATTTATTATATATTAATATATTCCTTCAAACTACTTGTTTTATTCTATTCTGTTGTTGTGCTATAGTAGTATATGCACTATGTACTTGTTCTCTATTAGGAGATATAATATCTACTTGACTTTTCGCTACACCCTAATATATATATTATATATATCTATTTTAGTGTTACTATTTATTATATTGTTCCAACTTAGACAGTAATACCAGATTCCCTAGTACCTTTATTATTTGTTGCTGATCACCGCTATTAATAATCCACCTACTAACTTCCCCGTATTTATATCTTTGCTCTCTGCCCGCAGCTTATTATTTTTTATTTTTTTAACTTAATGTTGCTTATATATATAATATACTCATATAATTAATATATATGTATATATATAATATATTTTATTACGAGTATATATATATATATATATATATATATATATTGATATATATATATATATATATACTATATGTATCGCCCTTTTATCTATCTATAGATATAATATAGATTATTTCGTTATTTATACATTTTATTTAAATTCTATATTATTACTTTATTATATATTAATTATATATATTTTTTACTACTATTATTATTACTATATTTTCTATTATTATTTCTTTTTTTTTCTATATTATTCCACTATATATGTATCTAATTATACTCCTATATTATAATCCGTAATATATATATATAATTTATATCTATCAATTATCTATAGTATACCAAGCTGTATATGTACTTCCATTATATGTCCTCTCTAAATACTTATATTTTGATATATTATACATTTATAATTTATTTCGTTATTTACTCACTTTGTAGCAATCGCATGGTGCATATGCGTTAATGGTCAGTTTTAATCGTATTCGTATAATATATATATATACTTATTTTATTTATACGGGTATTATATATATAAGATATATCTCCTTTGTTTAGTATATAGGGTACGTAGTTAGTGAATCCTCACCTATATATATATTATATCAGGAGAACCACTAGTCAAACTACCTTTTTTAACATCACTTATTCCACTAGCATAATAGGGTATCTTACTTAATATTATATTAACTACCCCCTATCATCTATGAGTCAACGAGCTACCCGCCTTTTCTTTTTGATTACTTCATAACTCAGCTTATTGGTTTTGAATTCGTCGGTTCGCTTAACAACAGCGTGCCTAGTATTCCTTGTACTTCTTCTCATAAGAAATTGAAATGTCTATACTGTGATATTGAGGGAGCAAGAAATGGCTTGGAAAAGTAATATTCCGCAGAAAAGATACATCACTTTGATACCTCTTTTGGATGGAGGAGCGAGGCATTTTCCTCTCTCACTACTCTGTTCCCTCTCACAGTGGAAAAACCTCAAACACTTAATACCTTTGATTAGACGGGTTGGCTTAGGTTTCAGGTTGTCAATATCTGTCCTGCAGTCTGACGCTCCCTCAAACGTTCCTATATGTAGCCCTCTCCTCTTTCGTACATCAACAACTCTCGCCTTGGCTACATTTCACGAAATGATCAAGTACTCACGCCGTATCCTATCATCCCAATAGACACGACTAAGCCTCTCCCTCTCAGTCGCTCTCCGTTTAGCGCAAACTTTTATTTACATAAATAAAAAATATCAGCTAGTTATGTCTATCGGTAATCTGGTTTCTCTCTTCCATTCCATCTTATTCTTTTCCTTTCTTCTCTTTCCCTCCTCACATTTCAACTGTTTTATCTTAGCAACCTGAACTCCTCGTTCCATACCTCTTCTCTAAAAACCAACTTTAAAGTACAATGAATATTATTCATTTCACTATCCAATTCCCATATAGACAGATCACTCAGACATTTTGAATCACCATCCCTACCTGTAATGTACTTATCGTTTTGCAAGAGTTTATCGTTCTTCACCAAAGCTGCCAGGTATCACCGTTAATCTGCATATATATAGGTGGTTCAGAGTCAACATATTATTTTGGCGGGTCACTTCCTCAAAATAGCTTTATCATAACTTGCGACTCGGAGTGTAAGAGAACATTTCGATTGCCTCCATAGGGCTCAAATAGAACGAGATTTCTTCCGAATGTCCCCGGTGCCATTCTTTCCTACACAACTGAATACACCCTTCACCTTGACAACTCTATAACGCCTTACGGCGAATGACTTTTCTTGTGAGGCCTGCTCTTCAACTGTGAAACTGTTTCGTGTCTCTCAGATCCCCGCACTGTAACTTAAGCACCATCCTTCTAACCTACGCAAAGCTCGAGGAGCGCTTCTCAGATAGGTTTCCCTCCCCTTTTGTTCACTTACCCGCCAGTCGCCATCGATCTATGTTTATCCCATCTAGTGTTCGTGTCTCATTGTATTGAACTGGTATATTGGATAGGTTATCGGGGCTCCGACTTCAGAGATTGAATTCTAGCTCAATTCAAACGGCTCTTCTTTGAAAGTGATTTGGGTCTAATTACCCCACGTGGTCCGCACACTCTTTTTTGCAGTGTTCCACGTCCTCCTAAGATAATAAATAAAGATTCCATTGACACCGCCTAGTCCTTTTCTACGAATATATATATTTATATACTATAGAGCCTATATTTTATTCTGAGATTATTGACTTATAGACATTAGACTCACTTATATGCTCCGTCGACGCGTCTCTGCTCAATATAGCATATATTTTGAATGAGGAGGAGCTTAGCCCATTATAGCGAGTAATGTAAGGGTCTAGGTAGTCTCTTGTGCACAATTTTATTAACTTTAAAAAGAATAAGCCATTTAAGGGTTTCTTCTTCATGCTTGGTCGCGCCCACGCACCGACTGTCCCGCTCGTGTAATTGCCTTCGGCCGTTTCAGCCCACAGGGTGCGCACACACCCACGTTTGGGCAAGAACTACTGAAGGCTACGACTCAGACCATCCAATCTCGCTAATACATGCGAGTCCAGGTCTTCTTAGGCCAGGTCTAACGTGACATGATTGAAGCGTCCTCAGCTCGTGCACAAATTCACTCTCCAAATATCCATCCGCTAATACAAATGAACACTGTTTTTCTAATTACTAGGAATCAAATAAAATCTCCCTAAGGAAGTCGCATAGTCGCCTTTCATAGTTCTTATTCTTCCTCTCTCAAGTCTCTTGACCGCAGCACTATCATACACAGATATCCGCTCATGCTCTTAAATGAGTCTACTGAAACGCCCTCTGAAATCACCTCGTAACTTCTCTTATTACTTTTCTCTACATTTTCCTATATAGCACTTATTCGCCACATGCTCATCTAACACAGAGTGTAATGCGTCATCGTCACATAAAACTAATACTATATTGATATACTCCTCAACAACATCGTAGTGTTCGCTTACTTCTTCTCCCGTCCTCTTTACCACATGGGCGATATAAAACATTAAGAGTACCAAACTCCTATATAAGACAATCACGCATTGAACCCTATGCCGTAGTTCTCAACTTTGACAACAAGATTTCAACCAACTTTGTTTAACACACGGCGAGAACGGCTTTTTTTTTCTGCCTGCGTTTGTAATTTACAGGCTTTGGAGAAACACAAAAGCTTCTTTAATAAATGATCAAGCACAAATTAATATTGTATTTATCTAAATAGTATAAAGGTTCATATATTAAATATATATGGAATACCCGTAACCTCTATATTCAGCCGTCGGTATACTGTATATATATATAGAGTCATATTATACCCCCTATTATGTTATCTATCCTATATTCCATTTATATATACACAACAATTCTCCTCATCAATTATTCACTTGAATTTGTCTTAATTGTTCTTAAATATTTATTACTTCTCTTAATGGATGTGTTGCACGAAATTTATCTATTACTATTGATATTTACCTCCGATTATTATTATTTGTTATACTATATTATTAACTATATTAACATTTTTCCTTTCTTCTTATTCTTTATTATTATATATTTCTATATATTATCTTACTTATATTATATATATATTTAAATATATCAATAATACATTTCATTTGAGTATAACGTGCTTTCACATCCATATATCTATATATTATATATATATATATATAAGTAATAATATATAATATATATATATATATATATAGTATATATAGATATATATATATATATATAATATACATATTATAATATATATATATAATATATATTATATATAATATATATATATTACTAAAAACTGTAAATAATCTTCTCTATATATATTATATATATAACTATCTATATATATATTATATGTATATAACATATTAGATATAATATTGTATATATATATAGTATATATATATATATTATATATATATATTATTTTATCTATATGAAAGGGCTCCGATATATATACGAGCATATCAAAGAATCATACAGCAAAAATATATTATGATAATAATATAATATATATATAGTATATATATTATATATATGTATAAG
>JABUQX010090179.1:37500-45000 GCA_015478945.1 Trachelipus rathkii | reverse complement strand
TCCTTAAGTGTTTTAATCAAAAAGGATCTTCCCCGAACTCCCAGTAGCAATAGATATTTTCAAAACATTTGATATAGTTCCCTGTCACATCTTAATAAAGTACTAAACACCGACATAACCATCAAAGTAAAAAAAAAAAATAATAGCAAATTTCCTATCCGGTCGCACAGCTAGATTCATACAAGGATGCCATTCCTGTCCTACATATAAATTACATAACGGATTCCCCTAGGGCAGCGTTTCTCAACCGGGGGGTCGCGACCCCCAAGGGGGCCACGAGTGGATATACGGTGGGTCGCGTTGGGTCACAAAAAATAAAATATTTATAATCAAATGTTACACAGTTGTTATTAATTAAATGTTAATATTTTATAAAATAAAAATTATATATTTAATTCATCGAAAATAATCTTTTATTAAGGAATTATATATATATATATTTAATATATAATAATATATATATATACATATACTATAAATATATATATAAAAATATTATATATATATATATATATATATATATATATATATATATATATATATATATATATATATATATATATATATATATATATATATATAAGAGGGAGAGTACACGCACACTCGAAGCGATGAAATTACCTCCCATTTTTAATGGTGCGCCTTTCTCTTTTGCGTTCATATTTTCTTCACACACTCATCCTCCAGGCACATATTACTAACCACCAATTTATTCCACATATGCATATACACATGATTCAAGTAACACACCCACTTCTAAGATAACACCTTAAGACATCCTACTACTCATATCCCTGTGTGCGGGGGAGAAAGAATTTCCCACATCGGATGTCCTGCGTGTCGTAGAAGTCGACTAAGGGGCGGTGGTAGTTGGGTTGGCTGCCTACTGCCATCTATTTCTTGCCAGGAATGCTAATGCAGGCCTCGGAGAAGGTCGTGATCGCCGTAAACGACCTTCTAATTTTCGGCGAAATTGTATGAATCGTATGGGTACATGGAATGTCAGAGGAATAAATGTTGAGGAGAAGGGTGAGAGGTGATGGATGTATTTAGAGAAGGAAAATTTGTAACTGCCTCGCTGTGACTGAAACAAAGATGAAAGGAAAAGGTTGAAATTAAGCGGTGTGATGTGAAATGTGTGCGTGCTGGTGTGGAAGAGAATGAGAGAGGAAGAGAAGGAGTTGCAATTTTGATGAGTGACCTGTGGTATGAAGCTATGGTAGACTTTGATTGTGTGAGTCCTAGAATTCTAATGGTTAAATTTAAGTTTGAAAAGGTTAAGGTATGTGTGGTTGTGACGTATATTTCCATCTGAGGGAAACGTTGAAGAGAGTACGATTTTTTGGGATAATCTGAATGATGTACTGGATGGGGTGAGTAGGAGCTTCAGATTGATAGTTTTAGGGGACCTGAATGGTTGGATAGGTGATCAACAAAGGGATGTATATACAGGTGGTTTTGGAGTGACCGTGGCACAGAGCTATGGTAGGAGCTATTTTGGATTTTGTTTGTGTGAGGTGAGAGGTATGTGAATTATGTTTTTCAAGCATGAGTATTTATAAGTATACTAGAGTTGGTGTGGTAGAGATGGTATCGAAGTGAAAAAGTATGATTGATTTTGTGTTGATAAGGAGATATTATATGTTATGGATGTTAAATCAGTGAGGGGGTTAGGGATGCGATTATTGGATCATTATGCTGTTTTATGTAAGATTAAGTTAGTGGGGACTTGGATGGAGATGAAAGAGATATGGAAGAAATTGGGAAGAATTAAGAGCGAGAAGTTAAGTAAACAAGGTAGTAAGGAAAAGTATGTAAGAGTGCTTGTAAATAAATCTGTTGAATGTGAACAAGATGAAACTGAACAAATCTGGAATCAAATGAAGGAAGCCATTGTTAGAGTTAGCAATGGAAGTGTGTGGGGATGTTGCTAAAGTAGGAAATGTAAGAAATGTTTAAACAGGCGATGGTGGGAATGAGAGGTGATGAAAGCGGTTAAAGGTAAAAAGAGCGTGGTAAAAGTACTAAAAGGAAATGAGTGGTTGAAAAGATATTCTAGGAAATATATAGGAAGGTAAAAAGAGACTAAAAGGTGCATATGTAGGAGGAAAAAATGAGATAAATGAACATTTTGGAAGGAGGATGGAATGAGCATAACAGGAAATGGGAAGCCTTTCTGGAAGGAAATACGAAAGATTAAGAATGAAAATAAAGGGAATCTTCATTGAATGGATGGTGCTTGTGTCGTTGAATGAAATGGATGTGAGAGAGTGTGGAAAGAACACTTCGAAAATCTCGCAACAATTATTAACAGTATGATTGGGTGTTAGTGAATGTGGTGCGGTTTGATGTGCAAGAAGGAATAGGTATTTTGGGGATCAGGTCATTAGTAGGAGGAGGTAATGGTAGGGTGAGAAAGTTGAAGAAATGGTAAAGTCTGCAGGTATAGAATGAAATTACTAGTGAAATCGAATCAAAGAGCGGAGGAGATGGTGAATTGATTGGATTTGGAAGTTGTGTAATAAAGCGTTTTATGGAGGGTATAGTTCCTAAGGGATTGGAGGAGAGCGGTAATAGTACCCTTGTATACGGGTAAGGGAGAAAAGGGGAACTGTAGAAATAATAAGGGGAATAAGTTTTATTGAGTGTTGGTAGGGAAGTATATGCTGGTATTTTGTCGAAAGAGTGCGCGAGTGACTTGAGGGACTGATTGGTGAAGAAAAGGTGCGCTTTAGAGTGGTAGAGGATTGTGTGGATCAAAATCTTACAAATTGAAAACAAATGATTTGAGAAATGAGGGAAGAAGAAGAATAAATTGTATTTAGGTTTTATGGATTTGCCAACAGGTATAGATAGAGTTAATAGGGAAGCGTTATTGGCAGGTGTTTAGTGATATATGGTGTTGGTGGTAGGCTTCTGAATGGAATCAAAAGTCTGTATGGAGAATAGTGAAGCGTGTGTAAGAATAATGGTGTCAATGGTGATTGGTTTAGGATTAAATAGCGGAGTGAGACAGGGTTGTAGTTATGTCTCCTTGGTTATTCCAATTTGTTTATGGATGGGTTATGAAAGAATTTGAGTTGGGGATGCCAGGAAATGGTGTTAGAATGGTGGAGATAATGGAGTGAGTGGAGGGTGCCCTACCTAATTATATGCGGATGATTTGACTTGATCGGGGAAACTGAAGAGATTTGAGAGGAGTTTGATAGAGAGATTTGGCAGGGTGTGTTGAAAGGAGGGCTGAAAGTAAACGTGGATATAGAGTAAGGTTAGGTTGTGAAGTGAGGCACTCCTCAGTGGCAGTTATCGTTAGATGGTGAGCAGTAGAAAGCAAGTTGTCTGAGTTTAAATATTGGTATATGTTTGGATAGAAGAAAACGGACGAATGCAGAGTGTAGTAGGAAAGTTGTGAATGCAAGGAAGGTGGCTGTGCAATTAAATCGTTGGTGATGTAAAGGGATTAAATCCTTGAGTGTGCTAGGGTCTTTACATGAGGTATGTTGTTACCTGTGTTATTTATGTAGTGAGACTATGGTCGGAATTAAGAGTATAGATCTAAAGTTCAATGTGTTCAGATGGACAATTTAGGGGTGTGCTAGGTGTGAGAAGAATTGATAAAGAGAGGAATGAACGTATTAGAGAGTGGTGTGGTGTGAAGAAAGGGGTAAATGAGAGAATAAATGAAAGTATGTTGAGATGGTTTGGTCATGTGGAAGGATGAATGATAGTCACGGTTGGTTAGCGGATGTATAGTGGTGAGTGTGTTGGGAAACCGAAGCTGGAAGACCGAAGAGAAAGTGGATTGAGTCGGTAACGAATGTCTGAAGGAGAAAAATGTGAGTTTGGCAAGGGCGAGAATAAAGGTGCATGATGAGGAGAGAATGGCGGGGTTTTGTATGGGGGCATGGTTGTGGCCCACCTGGGCCAGGGGATGAACCCTTACATTGACGATTTACCATAGTGAGGGTCCGTCGCGGTCCCATGATGCTCTAGGGTGGATTTTCTGTCTGTGACGAGCTGTCACTAATTAATGGTACAGAGGGGGCGGTAAAGGCTGGGCTTTCTTTTTCGACGTTTGTCCATGTTCTACTACTGCTTTTCTTTTCCGATTCTTGTACAGCACCTTTACACCCAATCTTGGGGCAAAGAGGAAGGTGAAGAAAGAAAGAAAGAATAAATAATATAAATATCTATATAATAAATATTAATATATTTATATTTATTATATATATAGGGTAATAATTGGGTTCGGAGGTTACACAACTTTGATGCGTTTTTGGCTTTCCCGGAGGGGTCGCGATTACTTAAAGGTTTGAAGAAACGCTGCTAGGGAGACATCCCCTTTTCACCAACATTTTTTTTATGCATGATCACTCCTCCCCACATCTTTTATAAAATTTAGCTATGGGATGATTTAACAATTAACTCAAAACGCCCTTATAAATACAACAATGGAACAGTGTCTTGAACAACTGAATAATTGCATACCCAAATAAAAATCCTCCCTATTAAAAGCCCATCTTGACCATGATGGGCCTTTCAATTCTATAGATCACCCCTGCGTCAAAATGAGAGGCGACGATCATAAGATATTTCGCCATCACTATAGGTCGGGCGCAAGAGTCCGTTAAGCCAAGTGTATCGAGTTGGGTCCCGATGGCGGTCAAGTCAGAGCTGTCTAGCAAGAGATGTTCGATGCGTTGTTTGTTTTGGGGAGTCATCTTTGTCAGTAGGAAGTAGGGCCATCATGAATTTTAAAATTTATAACACTTTTATTACATAAGAGGGAGATGGTGCCTGGAAGCGGAGACGGGAAAGCATTACTCGGGTTTGACCGGTTCAAAGTTTGTACTGTAGGAGATATATCGAGTGGACGTGTTTGAAGTATGGTATTATTTGGATATGCGGAAATCATTCTTGGGTATTGTGTATAAAAAAAAGTTTTGATAATTGGGTAATCTGGCCATGTTTCGGATGCGTTTTTGATCTTATCTTAAAACTTGTGTGATTAGGAACACACGGCGCGCACGCAACAACACATCTTATTCATTGCCCTGGGCCCCCTTATTTGGGGGGGTCTATGCCTTCTCCAAAAGCCCAGCAAACTCCACGGGGTGAAGCCACAGGTCTCTTGGGGAGGAAATCTGATGGAGTGCTCTGTGGGAGTAGTAGAGGACCATCTGCACAGAAGGTGAATCGGTTGTTTCAAGCTCTATTAGGCTCTACGGGCAGAGTAGGGAGGTGCGTCCTGGAGTCCAAATGTGCCTATATTCCTGGAGGCCTGGGTGATGCCAATATCTCAGTCTTGATAGTGAGATTTACATCTCTCGTGGGAGAGTATTCTGTGTTGTTGATATTTCTGGGGGGCGAGAGTTTATAAAGTGATTTGGTGGGCGATTGCTGAGGTATTGCTGTGTAAAGTATGTGTGAATATGTTTTGAGAGAGATGTGTTGGTTGGGAGGGAGGGATGGTTCTAAAGAGTTCGCCGTAATAGAGGGCAGCGGATGAGGGAGGGGATTTTAAACGGTGTATAGTGTGGTCTTGTAGATAGTTATGGCATGGGTGGGTCGGGTCGAGAGCCCTGGCACAGAATTGTGTTCCTATCATGTCCAGATGATCCTGAATTCGGAGAATTTTGGTTTCTTCATGTAGGTGTTGAATTGGAGTAGTTTTCAGGCAGCCTGTGATAGTTCTAAGGGCAGTATTTTGGATCCTTTGTAATTTGATTCTGTTAGTTGATGAGATTAGAGGGTACCAGACTGTTGATCCATAGTTGATTGTAGTTCTTGAGAATTGTTTGTAAGTAGTTGTCAGTGTAGTTGCTTCATTGCTGAAATTGTGTCGAGATAGAGTTCGTAGGACATTTAGTTTTCTATTTGCTGTGTTAATGATGTTTTGGATGTGAGGTGTAAAGGTAAAGTGGGTGTCAAAGGTTATACCGAGAATTTTAGGTGTTTTGTTTAGGGTGATGATGATTGGTATCTGTCAGTAGTGATCAGGGTTATAGATGATTTCTCGGCAGAGGCTGACATTTTGTTGGAAGACAACCAGGCTTCTAGTTGGTTTAGGTAATTCTGAGTATTAGTTGTAGCAGTGGGTACGGAGGGGTCTGGTATGGTTATGGTTATATCATCTGCATAAGTTATAAGGTGTGAATATTGAATTGGGAGTTTAAGGGGTGGGGATGTCAGCTGTGAAAAGGTTGAACAGGAAAGGGGAGAAAATGGCGCCCTGAGGGACTTCGTTTCTCAACTTTACGGTTTTTGAAGACTGATGTTTGCTTGGTACCTGAGCAGTGTGTCCTGATGAGATTTGCTAGCCACTTTTTATAATTGTTAGAAAAGGATGATGAGTTTAGGATTTTTTGAATGAGGATGTGTCTGGGAACTGTATTCCAAAGCTTTACTGATGTCAACGACTAGCAGTGATAGTGTGGCTGGAATTTGGCGAGAATGATCTTTTCCATTAGTGTGCATAGGCATGAGAGGAGGGATATAGGTCGATATGATGAGGGGAGGTTGGGGTCTTTTCTGGGTTTTAATTTGGGTATGATTATAGCTTTTTTCCAGAGTGAAGGGATGTAGTTGAGTGACCATTTGTTGAAAATATTTGTGATGAATGATATAGCGGTTGGTCCAAGGTGTTTAATGTGAAGGTTTGACATGTCTGAGCCAGTGGCTGGGGAGTTTTTTAACGTTTTGATAAGTGAGGTAATTTCTAATGTAGTGAAAGGGGGGATGAAATTAATATATAATTTTTGTTTTTAATAATTTATATATATATATATATATATATATATATATATATATATATATATATATATATATATATATATATATATATATATATTATATATATATATTTATATAATATCTAATATAATAAAACAGGGTGTCTAAAAAAAATGTACAAAAACATTGACTGCTTTTGTTTTTTCAAGTGTAACTACTGTAAACAGAATGGCAGGAGATCAACTTAGCTTTGAAGAGAGAAAGTTTGTCCTTAAATGCTATTGGACCATCCGGAAACGCCACGGAAGTGCAAAGACGGTTCAGAAGGGAGTTCGATAAACCGCCACCAACGCACCAGACCATTGCCAGCATCAGAGAGAAATTTGAAGGCAGATGGAACCGTTGAGCAACGCTGAGAAGATACGTTCTTGACGACCACGAACAGAACAACCTGCAAATGGAGAACGAGCAGGCAGCCGCAATCCTCATAAGAGCAGTTACAGGAAACCCTCATCCAATCCCCATAGAAATATCTACGACAAACGGCTCGGGAGACACACAGTCCATCGCATCTTGAAGCGTCTACGCTGGAAATGCTACATACCAAGACTACTCCATGCTTTCAATGAAGACGATCCGGAACGGAGACTTCAATTTTGTGAATGGTACCTGGCTAAATGTGCAGAAGATGCAGGGTTTCCACACAAAATTGTCTGGAGCGATGAGACCACCTTTAAATTAAATGGCTCGGTTAATCGCCATAATTGT
>JABUQX010090179.1:20000-35000 GCA_015478945.1 Trachelipus rathkii | reverse complement strand
CGAAGTATGATCCTTTAATGTGGTAGAGAGAGATCGAACATAAATTCGAAGAATTGAAGATGGTTAAAAGATATTTGTCATGCCCATCTAGTAGTATACCGAGCGAACAACTTTTCAGTGATGCTGGATTAATTTATGACGAGAAAAGGATGAGATTAACAAGAGAAAATGTAGAAAATTGGTATTATTTAAATCTAACTTGCCGACTCTAAAATTCAAATACAAACTTGAATACCTAAAGAAGCACCTTTAGCGAGATGCTTTCCAGGGTGGAGGATGGGGAAAGTGGATGGTGTTGTGCATTGTGCATGAGTCCTCGTTCCTCACCCTGGTAACTCCTGCAACAGTGGCTAAATTGCACATTAAGGCTGACCAGAAATTTAAAAATTTTCAAGGTAATAAAATAATAATAATAATAATCATAATTAATAATAATAATATTATTATTATTTTTATTATTAGTAGTAGTAGTAGTAGTAATAAACAAGGCAATGGTTAAATTTTGTTTTGTACAACCGCAACCGTGGTTGTTGAAAATTTAAGAATTTCAAAAGAAACATAACGGCGGGTGTTTAAAAATTTAGAACCGCAAAAAAAAAAAAAACGCAACCGCGGTTATGCAAAAATTCAGCTTCGCTCCATCACTAATATACTATTTTATATATATATATATAATATATATATATGGTATACTATATAATATATATATATATATTAATATATATATTATATATATATATATATATATATATATATATATATATATTATTATAAGATAATATAATATATTATATTATATAATATATATATATAATATATAATAATATATATATAATATATATAGTTAAATTATATATATATATAGGTATTATATATTATATATATATATATATATTATATATATATATATTATATATATAATATATATATATATAATCCTATATATATATATAATCTATATACCGTATATATATATTATATAATATATATATATATATATATAATATATTATATATAAATATATATATATCTCTATATATTATATATATATATATATATATATATATATATATATATATATATATATAATATATATATATATATTATAATATATATACCGTATAATATATATATATATATTTATATATATATATATATTATATATATATATATATAATATATATATATATATATATATATTATTATATTATATATATATATAAATGTAATAATGTGCTAACACTTTGAAAGCCTATACAAACTTTATTTATGAAGCTAGTGACAAGTTTAAAGGCTTGAATTACAGAACATACACTGTATTAAAGAATCTGTTCGCAAATGATCAAAATGAAATGACCGCCATTGTCCAGACACAGCTGTTAACGCGAACCAATGGAGTCACAAACGACACAAAAAAGTACATTTTGAATGTCGCGACATTGTCTTTCGATTTCCAATTTCAATGCATTTATATCGTTCTTGGTTTTTGAGCGATAAACTCTGTCCTTGAAGTAATTCCCCATAAAAAGAAGTCCATTGGCGTGAGATCTGGGGAACGCGCAGGGTATTCAATACTACCCCTTCGTCCAATCCATGTGTTTGGAAATGCTGCATCGAGGTGAGCTCTTACATCGCGATGGTAGTGAGGAGGTGCTCCATCTTGCTGAAAGTAAATTACGTCGTTATCATCAAACATCTTGTCAATGTGTGTGGACTAACCAACTCCTGCAGCAAGGTTAGGTACCTGTCCCCATCTGACCGCTCCGTTAAAAAAACGGTCTTATGATGCCCAATGCTGAAATCACACAACACACAGTTACCCCTGGTAGGTTTAAATAGTGTTCAGCTTTAACATGGGGATTTGCAGACCCTATAGGTACAATTATGGCGATTAACCGAGCCCATTTAATTTAAAGGTGGTCTCATCGCTCCAGACAATTTTGTGTGCGAAACCCTGCATCTTCTGCACATTTAGCCAGGTACCTCACAAAATTGAAGTCTCCGTTCCGGATCGTCGTTCATTGAAAGCATGGATAAGTCTTGGTATGGTAGCCATTTCCAGCGTAAGACGCTTCAAGATGCGAATGGACGCTTTCTTTTTGATGTGTCTCCGAGCCGCTTGTGTGTAGAGATTTCTGTGTGGGATCGGATGAGGGTTTCCTGTACCTGCTCTTTCTTTGCAGGGTTGGTGGATGTTCGTGGTCGTCCAGAACCGTTTTTTGTTGACGTTGTGAACGGTTTCATCTGCTTCAAATTTCTCTCTGATGCTGGCAATGGTCCGGTGCGTTGGTGGCGGTTTATCCGAACTCCTTCTGAACCGTCTTTGCATTTCCGTGGCGTTTCCGGTGGTCCAAATAGCATTAAAGGACAAACTTTCTCTCTTCAAAAGCTAAGTTGATCTCCTGCCAATTCTGTTACAGTAGTTACACTTGAAAAAACAAAAAGCAGTCAATGTTTTTGTACATTTTTTTAGACCCCTGTTTATATATATATATATATAATATATATATATATATATTATATATATATATATATATATTATATATATATATATATATATATTATATTATATAATATATATATATTTATTATATATATTATATAATATATATAAATTAGAATTAATTTTCATCCCCCCTTTCACTACATTCAGAAATTACCTCAACTTATCAAAACGTTAAAAAACTCCCCAGCCACTGGCCCAGACAACATGTCAAACCTTCACATTAAACACCTTGGATCCAACCGCTATATCATTCATCACAAATATTTTTCAACAAATGGTCACTCAAACTCATCCCTTTCACTCCTGGAAAAAAGCTATATCATACCCAAATTAAAACCCAGAAAAGACCCCAAGCTCCCCTCTTCAATTCGACCCATATCCTTCCTCTCCTCTATGTGCTACAGCACTAACAAACATCACACAAAACATCATAAACGGCTTAAACAAAACTCCATCCCACAGAACAATACTGCTAGTCGTTGACATCAGTAAAGCTTTGGAATACAGTTCCCAGACACATCCTCATTCAAAAAATCCTAAACTCATCATCCTTTTCTAACAATTATAAAAAGTGGCTAGCAAATCTCATCAGGACACACTGCTCAGGTACCAAGCAAACATCAGTCTTCAAAAACCGTAAAGTTGAGAAACGAAGTCCCTCAGGGCGCCATTTTCTCCCCTTTCCTGTTCAACCTTTTCACAGCTGACATCCCCACCCCTTAAACTCCCAATTCAATATTCACACCTTATAACTTATGCAGATGATATAACCATAACCATACCAGACCCCTCCGTACCCACTGCTACAACTCATATCCAGACTTACCTAAACCAACTAGAAGTCTTGGGTTCTTCCAACAGAATGTCCGCCTCTGCCGAGAAATCATCTATAACCTGATGACCACTGACAGCCACAAGTAACTTTAAATAACTCTATCATCACCCTAAACAAAACACCTAAAATTCTCGGTATAACCTTTGAGACCCACTTTACCTTTACACCTCAAATCCAAAACATCATTAACACAGGCAAATAGAAAACAAAGTGTCCTACGAACTCTATCTCGACACAATATTCAGCAATGAGCAACTACACCGAACAACTACTTATAAACAATTCTCAAGAACTACAATCAACTATGCATCAGTAGCCTGGTACCCTCTAATCTCATCAACTAACAATCAAATTACAAAAGATCCAAAATACTGCCCTTAGAACTATCACAGGCTGCCTGAAAACTACTCCAATTCAACACCTACATGAAGAAACCAAAATTCTCCGAATTCAGGATCATCTGGACATGATAGGAACACAATTCTGTGCCAGGGCCTCCGACCCGACCACCCCATGCCAATAACTATCTACAAGACCCACACTATACACCGTTAAATCCCCTCCCTCATCCGCTGCCCTCTATTATGGCGAACTCTTTAGAACCACACACAACACATACATCACCTGCCCCCACTCAGCCCTCCTCCCACAACACATCTCTCTCAAAACATATTCACAACATACTTTACACAGCAATACCTCAGCAATCATGACCAAATCACTTTAATACACTCTCGCCCCCCAGAAATATCAACAACACAGAATACTCTCCCACGAGAGATGTAAATCTCACTATCAAGACTGAGATATTGGCATCACCCAGGCCTCCAGGAATATAGGCACATTTGGACTCCAGGACGCCACCTCCCTACTCTGCCGTAGATGCCTAATAGAGGCTGAAACAACCGATCACCTTCTCGTGCGATGTCCTCTACCTACTCCCTACAGAGCACTCCATCAGATTTCCTCCCCAAGAGACCTGTGGCTTCACCCCGTGGAGTTTGCTGGGCTTTTGGAGAAGGCATAGACCCCCCCAAATAAGGGGGCCCCAGGGGCAATGAATAATATGTGTGTGTGCGTGCGCGCGCGTGTGTGTCCTAATCACACAATTTTAAGATAAGACAAAAACGCATCCAAACATGGCCAGATACCCACATTATCAAACTTTTTTTTATACACAATTAACCCAAAGAATGATTTCCGCATATCCAAATAATACCATACTTCACTCACGTCCACTCGATATATCTCCTACAGTACAAACTTTGAACCGTCAAACCCGAGTAATGCTTTCCCGTCTCCGCTCCAGGCACCATCTCCCCTCCCCTCTCTTCATGAATATAAATTTAAAATTCATGATGGCCCTACTTCCTACTGACAAAGATGTATCTCCCAAAACAAACAACGACATCGAACATCTCTTGCTAGACAGCTCTGACTTGACCGCCATCGGACCCAACTTCGATACACTTGCTTTAACGGATCTCTTGGCCCGACCTATAGTGATGGCGAAATATCTTATGATCGCTCGCCTCTCGTTTTGACGCAGGGGGTGATCTATAGAATTGAAAGCCCATCATGTCAAGATGGGCTTTAATAGGAGGATTTTTATTTTTGGGGTTGATGCAATTATTCAGTTTGTTTCAAGACACTGTTCCATGCTGTATTTATATAGGCGTTTTGAGTTAATTGTTAAATCATCTCCATAGCTAAATTTTTATAAAAGATGTGGGAGGAGGTAGATCATGCATAAAAAAAGTGTTGGTGAAAGGATGTCTCCCTAGGGCAGCGTTTCTCAACCTTTTAAGTATCGCGACCCCCCGAAAGCCAAAACGCATAAAGTTTGTAACCTCGCGACCCAATTATTACCCTATATATATATAAATATATATATATATATATATATATATATATATTATATATATATTCTTTCTTTCTTTCTTCACCTTCCTCTTTGCCCCAAGATTGGGGGTAAGGTCTGTTACAAGCATCGGAAAAGAAACAGCAGTAGGAGAACCATGGACAAACGCTCGAAAAGAAAGCCAGCCTTACCGCCCCCTCTGTACCATTATAATTAGTGAGAGCTCGTTCACCAAGCAGAAACCACCCTGGAGCATCATTGGACCGCGGACGGACCCTCACTATAGCGTAAAATCGTCAATGTAAGGGTTCATTCCCCTGGCCCAGGTGGGCCACAACCATGCCCCCATACAAAACCCCGCCCATTCTCTCCTATCATGCACCGTTTATTCTCGCCTCTGCCAAACTCACATTTTCCTCCTTCAGACCATTCGTCACCGACTCCCAACCACTTTCTCTTCGAGTCCCAGCGGTCGGTTCCCAAAACACTCACCACTATACATCGCTTAACCAACCTACTATCATCATCCTTTCCAAATGACCAAACCATCTCAACATACTTTCATTTGTATTCTCTCATTTACCCTTCTTCACAACCACACCACTCTCTAATACTTTCATTCCTCTCTTTATCAATTCTGCTCACACCTAACACACCCTAAAGATTGTCCATCGAACACATTGAACTTAGATCTATTAACTTCATATTCCAGACCAGTAGTCTTCACTACAGTACAATAAACAACAGTAAACAACATACCCTCATGTAAGACCTAGCACACTCAAACTTAGTCCCTTTGCATTCACCAACTATTTAATTGCACCAGCACCTTCCGCGCCATTCACAACTTCCTACTACACTCTGCATCGTTCCGTTCCCTTGTCATCCAACATATACCCTAAATATTTAAACTCAGACACTTTTCTAGCTGCTCACCATCTAACATAACTTCCACACCGAGAGTGTTCCTCACTCACAACCATAACCTTACTCTTATCCACGTTTACTTTCAAGCCCCCCTTCACACACCCTGCCAAATCTCTCTATCAATCTCTCAAACTCTCTTCAGATCCACACAGAACCAAATCATCCGCAAATAAAAAGTTAGGGCACCCTCCACTCAAACTCCATTCTCCACCATTCTAACACCATTCTTGCATCCCCACCCAAAATTCTTTCATAACCCCATTCCATATACAAAATTGAATAACAATGAGACATAACACAACCCTGTCTTACTCCGCTATTAATCCTTAAAACCAATCACCATTGACACCATTTATTCTTACACACGCTTCACTCTCATACATACTTTTGATTCCATTCAGAAGCCTACCACCAACCCCAGTATATCACTAAACAACCTGCCATAACGTTCCCTATTAAACTCTATCATACGCCTTTGCAAATCCATAAAACCTAAATACAATGTTATTCTTCTTCTCCCTCATTTTCTCAATTCATTTGTTCAATGTTATAAAGATTTGATCGACACATCCTCTACCACTCCTAAGACGCACCTTGTTCTTCACCAATCAGTCCCTCAGTCACTCGACGCCCTCTTTCGACCACAAAATACCAGCATATACCTGCCCTACAACACTCAAAAACTTATTTACCCTATAATTTCTACAGTCCCTTTATTTCCCTTTACCCTTATACAAGGTACTATTCCCGCTCTCCTCCAATCCCTGGAACTATACCCTCCATAAACGCGTATTACACAACTTCCAAATCCCAATCAATCACCAATTCCGCCTCGCTCTGATCATCTCACTAGTAATTCATTCTATACCTGCAGATTTACCATTCTTCAACTTTCTCACCTACCCATTACCTCCTCCTTACTAAAACCTCATCCCAAAAATACATTCGCTTCTTGCCACCATCAAACACCGCACACATCACTAACACCTCATTCATTACTGTTCAATATTGTGCAGATTTCAAGTGTTCTTTCCACACTCCCCTCCCATCCATTTCATCAGTTCCAAAAGCACCATCCCTATTCATTATTCTAAAGCAGATTCCCCTTATTCATTCTTAACCTTTCGCGCCTTCTTCCAGAAAGAGCTTCCTATTCCCTGTATGTCCTCATTCATCCGCCTTCCAAACTGGTTCATTTACCTCTGTTTTCTCCTACGTATACACCTTTTAGTATTTCTTTTTCTTCCTTATATTAATTCCAAAGCATCTTTCTTTTGAGATCTTCATCATTTGCTTTTAAGTACATTCAACCACCGCTTCTTTTTTCCTTTAACCGCCATTCATCACCTCTTCATTCCACCCATTCGCTGTTAACATTTTACTTCCTTACTTTAGCACATCCACACACTTCCATTGGCACTACTAAACAATTGCTTCCTTCATTTGCCCCCAGATTTGCTCAGTATCAACTTTTTCACATTCAACCGATTTTCTAGCGAGCGCTCTTACATACTTATCCTTAATTTGTTCACATCAACTTAACTTCTCACTCTTATTTACCTACTTCCTTTCGTATCACCTTCCGCTCCATCAAAAGCCCCCACTAACTTAATTTTACATTAGAAACAACATAATGATCCGATAATCCCTTTCCTAAACCCCTAACTGATTTAACACCACACATACTCAACATCTCCTTCTTCAACCAAACACTAAATCATCATACTTTCACTTCGATTACCATCTATCACCTACACCAACTCTAGTTTACTTATGGATTATCTGTGGTTTAAAGAAAGTATTACTTACACAACATACCTCTCCTCTCACAGAAATCAATCACCTTCCTTACCATTCTCATTTTTCTCCCGCCACCCCAAAAACCACCTGTTATACCATTCCCTTTTTGGGTCACCTATCCAACCATTCAGCGTCCCCCAAAACTATCAATCTGAAGCTCCTACTCACCCCATCCAAAACATCATTCAGATTATCCCCAAAAAATCGTAACTCTCTTCAACGTTTCCCTCAGATGGACCATACTTCAAAACCACACATACCTTTGACCTTTTCCAACTTAAATTTAACCATTAGACTTCTCTAAGACTCACACAATCAAAGTCTACCATAGCATCATACCACAGGCACTCTATCAAAAATTGCAACTCCTTCTCTTCCTCTTCTCATTCTCTTCCACACCAGCACGCACACATTTCACATCACACCACTTAATTTCAACTTTCTTTCAGTCTTTGTTTCATTACCTGCGAGCAAAATCAAATTTGCCCTTTCATAAAACATCCATCACCTCTCTCCTCTTTCTCCTCAACATTTATTCCCTCTGACATTCCATGTACCATACGATTCATACCAATTCGCCGAAAGATAGAAAGTCGTTTACGGCGATCACGACCTTCTCGAGGCCTGCATTAGCATTCCTGGCAAGAAATAATGGCAGTAGGCAAGCCAACCAACTACCACCGTCCCTTAGTCGCGTTCTACGACACGCAGGACATACATGTGGAAATTCTTTCTCCCCCCGCACACAGGGATAAAAGTAGTAGGGATGTCTGTAAGTTGTTGTCTAGAAGAGGGGTGTGGATATAAGTATGTGGATATGATATGTGGATAAATGGTGGTTAGTAATATGTTGCCTGGAGGATGAGTGAGTAAAAGAATATGAACGCAAAAGAGAAAGGCGCACCAATAAAAATGGGAGGTAATTTCATCGTTCGAGTATGCGTTAACTCATCCCTCATATATATATATATATATATATATATATATATATATATATATATATATATATATAGATATATATATATATATATATATACTATATATATAGATATATATATAATATATATATATATATATAATTTATTAATATATAGATATATATATATATAATTCCTTAATAAAAGATTATTTTCATTAATTTTAAATATATAATTTTATTTTATAAAATATTAAATATTTTTATTAATAACAACTGTGTAACATTTGATTATAAATATTTTATTTTTTGTACCCAACGCTACCCACCGTTATATCCACTCGTGGCCCCCTTTTGGGGTCCGCGACCCCCGGTTGTAGAAACGCTTGCCCTAGGGAATCCGTTATGTAATTTATATGTAGGACAGGAATGGCATCCTTGTATGAATCTAGCTGTGCGACCGGATAGGAAATTTGCTATTATTTTTTTTTTTACTTGATGGTTAGTCGGTTGTTATACTTTATTAAGAATGCTGACAGAACTATATCAAATTTTTGAAAATATCTTGATTGCTAACTGGGAGTCGGGGAAGATCCTTTTTTGATTTAAAAACACTTAAGGATGTTTTGTTGCTAGATTAGTAGGAGACGTAGTGGTGTGTTTTTTTGTCTAAAACCATGTTCTGAGTTAGGATATAGGGACGAGGAGGCGTATTCTATTTAGGGTTAGTTTATCCAATACTTTAGATATTGTAGATAATAATGTATAGGTTTATACGAAGCTGGTTTGTTTGGTTTTAGTATGGAAATTATATGCTGCATATTTCTAAAGTGTGGAAAGTTTGTATGTCATGCAAGTTGAAATATGTGAGGTTGGGCTGCAATTGCTTTGATTCCCCCATACCCCCGATTGTTGAGGTGAATATTGATATTTGTCAGCGTCCCCACTGCTCTGAGATTTCTAGGAGAGTGAATTAGTGGGTTGGGGATCTTCTTGATTGTTTTAATTTTAAATGTGTTAAAGTGTTTGCCTATTAGTTGGAATTGTGTTTGGATGATTTTTTTGAATTATTGTAACATGTAATATTGCATGTTTTTTTTTTTGAGGCTGTGATTTTTTGTGTTATGTTTGCAAAATAGCTCGTGGAGTGGAATATTTAGTTGTGCTAGTTTTTATGATCTTCGTGTGAGTGTATTTTTGACAATTCTTATGTCATTTAAGTTGATTTATTTATTGTAAGTCTGTATTGGTTTAATTGGTGTAATTTCTTTGTTTTATCAGGGTTGTCTATTTCAAGTGAGAAGTTAAGTTGAATGGTTTCGGTAGCCAGGTGTGGATGTGTTTTTTCGGATGCTTTCAAAATTATTGTATATATATATATATATATATATTATATATTATATATATATATATATATTATATATATTATAATATATATATATATATATATATAATATATATATATATATATATATATATATATAATATATATATAGTATATAGAATTTTATATAGCAACCCAAACACACCGAAAGAATACCTACATTTATTAGAAATTTGGTTAATCACCAATAGAATGACAGCTTCCCCCCTTAAATCCTCCATCACTCTCCTAACCACAGACCGCCACCAATCCACATTCCATCCAATAGTTTACCTGAACAACAACCCCCCTCCCCTAAACAAAACCCCAAAATATTAGGACTCAGCTTACGACACACATATGACTTTCTCCGCCCCACATCGACCAAATACTCTCAAACCCAAGCGGAAATTAAACACCCTCAAACCCCCCCTTTTTCTTTGTTCCCAACACAACTTCAGCGACAGAAACACCACCCTTACCACAACCTACAACAAATCCTCAGAACAAATATAAACTATGCCTTCCCTCATGGTTCCCAGCGCACTATCACAATCCAACTTAAACAAATTACAGTTACACAAAACACTACCCCTTAGAATAATCACTGATTGCTACTCTAAAACAACCCCCATCCAGCATTTGACACGACGAGACACATATTCTTCCCATCCCTTCCCACTTGAAGATGGTAGGGACACAATTTTTCCAGAAAACACTCAACCCCACCCATCCATGCCACCAAATACTCTCCAATCCCCCCCCTCCTCACCAGCTAAACTGTATAATGACATCTACAACAACATTCCTCCCCCACCCCCAAACAGGTCTTGGCTCACTCACATCCATACACAATTAACTAACACTTATCTACAAAACCGCCCCAATAACAGTCTACTAAACACCCCATCCCCAAACATCTCCCCTACAGAAGAATCACTGTCCAGAAGAGACCAAATTAACCTCGCTCGGAGCAGATCAGGTCACCACCCAAATCTTTTGCAATATAAATTCAGATTCAAACTTGACAACGTAGTTTCCCCCATCTGCCACAAGATGTCGTAATCCCATATATATATATCTTCTGGAGTGCCCTGCCTCGACGCCCCCGTAACCACCTTCACTGTAACTTCCCTTCTCGACCTGTGATTCGCCCAAGAGCAGTGGCCAGCTCTGGAGGCGGTGTGACCCCTCCAATAAGGTGGGTCAGGCAAAATATATAACTTATATATATATATATATATATATATATATATATAATATAGAAATATATATATATATTATATAATTATATAATATATATATATTATATATAATATAATATATATATAATATATAATATATATATAAATATATATATATATAATTAATATTATATATATTATATATAATATATATTATATATATATAATATAATATATATATATATATATATATATATACTATATATTAAAATATATATAATATATATATATTATATATAATATACCGTATATATATATATTATATATATATATTATATTATATATATATATATATAATATATAATATAATATATATATATATATATATATATATAATAATATATAATATATATATATATATATGTAATTTGTTTTTAAATCAATTTTGTTTTAGAAGAGCCACAATCCATATCTAAAAACTACAATAGATACAGGGAAAAGGAATACATTGTTGAATCCTGGTACATTTTTAGTGCGGAAAATGTAAAAAAAAAAATCAATCTCAAAAACTACAATAGCTCAGCGAAAAAGAATACATTTTTGGAATCCTTGAAAATTTTAGTTAGGAAAAATTTAAAAAATGAATAAATAAATAAATAAAATAAATATTGGCTTTTTTTTTTTTAGAGCAAGGACATAGTAGTATACATATATAGATATATATATATATATATATTATATAATAATATATATATATATTATATATATAATAATAATATATAATATATATATATATATATATATATATATATATAATTATTTGTAAAATGTATACACGGCAATGTAGGGGCTCGAGCCGCGCCGGGGAACACAGGGGGGGACGTTTATCCATTACCCCGTAGGGGAGGGGCGGAGGAACCCCTGGCGGACACCCAAAATTACCAAAAGAGCGGGGGTGACGGGAGGACCCTCCCGGAGGGGGGATTTAGTCCTACCCCGTAGTTCCCCGGAAGGCGAGAGACCCCAACTCCTGCCATCGGTGCTGTATACCCTTGGGTATTCTGTTATTTAAAAAAAAAGCAAAATTTAAATAGAAAGTCTATTCTTATTTTGAACGAGTAACCCAATAAAGGTCTCTAAAAGGCCTCTAATCATATTACATAAATTATTAACAATAATTTTTTATTTTCTTTATTTTTGTTTTACATTTTCCTATGTAAAATTAATTTTACCAGTATTCCAAAAATGTATTCCTTTCGCTGTAGCTATTGTAGTTTTTGAATATATTTTTTTTTGATTTTTTTTTTTTTTTTTTTCTTTTTTTATTACAATTTCCGCCACTAAAATTTTGCCAGGATTCCAGCAATATATTCCTTTTCCCTGTTTCTATTTTAGTTTTTGAAGATATGAGTTGAGTTCGAATCCGGATTCGACCATTATATATATATATATATATATAATTTTTTTTTTTTTTTTTTTTTTTTTTTTTTACATGATACTACCACTTACGGCAATGCCTTTTTCAAAAGGAGTGGGCAAAAAATAAATAAATAAAAAAAAATAAAGAAAAAAATTACATAAAGAAAAATAAAAATTAAAATAAATGAAAAGTAAAAACCCAACCCTGACCTGTCTTACGCAATTCCTCCAGTGAGCGCAGACGCGGCGACTAAATAGAGGAAATTAAACATTGCGGGAAAATAAAGAAGGCAAGGAGTTCCACAAAACAGATGTGGCTGGAAAGAAGGAGTACCATAACGAGTGATCCTTGAGTCTCCATTATTCACACAATTTTTCAGACAGAACAAGGCACCTCGTGTTACGAGGGCGAGGCAGTGGTGGAGGAATGCGAGAAGTCAATTTCTCGCTAGCACCTGCCGTTGTAATACCAATAGAAAAGAGATTAGGGCACCTACGTCACGACGGAGAGAAAGAGGTCAAGGAGCAGAGGAGTATTGGGACAGTTTATAGCCTCTTAGCCCTTATTCAACTCTATCCAAAAAAGGAGGGTGTAACGGATTCCACCCAAATGTAGGAACAGTATACATGCAGGGCGAATAAGACCTTTATATAAATGGAGTATCTGAGAAGAAGAAAAAAATTCACGCAATGTTGGACAGAATTCCCAGCTTTTTTGAGGCCATTTTAGCAACCGTTGCATGTGAGTCTCCAACAATTCACTATTAATGTTTAGTCCTAGAATGTTTATGTTGTTTACGGGTTAAGACATTAGAACCATCAAAAGGGATAGAAATTTGGGAGGTATTTTAGAGAGGGAGAATTGTAGAAGTTGAGTTTTCAAGGAGTTGAACTTCACAAGATTATGGTTACCCCACTGAGAAATCCGGTACCAAATCGGCCAAGAATTGGAATCGGAAAGCTGTAGACGGGAGGCAACTCTAGATACACAACGAGGAGCACAATTAAAATAGTGGAAGAATGGAGAGTTGAGTCATCGCATAAGAGTGAACAGAGAGGTAGAAGTGCAGCTAAGAAGATCGTTGCTGAAAAGTAGGAATAAAAGTGGAGATAAAACAGAACCCTGAGGAACACCAACAATAATAAGAAAGGAGGAAGAGGTGCTCCATCAAACAAAGAGCTGGAAATGGAACATCTGAAAGAAAAACTAGACAAGGAGTAAGCAAAGCGAAGAGGAAATCCAAAGGAAGGTAGCTTAGAGAGTACCGACGCAATGCCATACCCTGTCAAAAAGCTTTAGATATGGCAAGTGCTTGACCACACAAGACTCCCCATTGTCCTTAAGGGCAGAAGACCATAGATCAGTAAGATAGGAAAGTATCACCAGTTGATCCTCGAACGTCGAAAGCCATACAAAAAACTGACGATCTGAAAGAAAGGAATGAGATTCTATGGATCGAGGAAATGAGAGTTAAGCGAGAGTTTCAAAGATTTTAGATAGAATACAAGTTAAGCAATAGGGCGATAGTTAGAAGATCAGAGCGGCTACCTTTTTGGGGGATTAGCTGGATATACGTGCGCTCCACTGAGGAAAAGTATTAGTGTTAAGGCATAGAGAGAAAGTTGAACGAGGACAGGAGCAAGCTCAAAGCATATTCCATCAAAAACCCGAGAGGAATGCCATCTGGCCCACTGGCCTTCCGGACGTTCATGGATCTCAGTATCTCATTTGCTTGATCATACCTTGATCCCTGACTAGAGGCACAGGACACCAAAGTATATAAGGAGAAGGAGGATGAATGCCGAATCATCAAGGTGGAATTAGATGAGAGAAAGATTGTAAGAGATAACGTTTTTACAGGAGTGTAAGCAACAGAACCGTCAAAGCAATAAAAGGAGAAAAAGCATTTTGTAGATGTTTCTGTTTGAGATATTTTGGGAAGATAACCAAAATTTTTATCAGAAGAAATAAAGTAGGTTAGCAAACTTCCGATTAAGAATTAAGCACTTGACCAGTCTAATAAAATCCCTGCATCGATTTCGAGCAGAGCGAAAATTAGTTAGAGTAATAGGAGAACGAGAGTTCTTTCCAAGCCCTATACGCAATGTCACGCTCCTGGATGGCACGAGAACAAGAGCCATCGAACATGGATATGGGGAGAAAAATGATTTAGTGGAAGATGGAATGA
>JABUQX010090179.1:0-12500 GCA_015478945.1 Trachelipus rathkii | reverse complement strand
TACCTTGCAGTAAAGGGGGCAAAATAATAAAAATAAATATTTAAGTTATTTTCTGGGAAAAAAATATAAAAAAAAAACTCTTTAAAATTATTTTAATTTATATTCCACATGACTAGAACAGCAGCAACAAACTTGAAGAAAGTGATGAAACAAATTATCTTTTAATAAATATATTATTATTATTATTATCATCTACCTCCTTTCCACATATTGGGGGTTATGTGTAGCATGCACCGGAACAGATAAGTAGTAGAAGAACATGACCCTTTATACCCTTAAGTGAGAACTCGTCGCAGTCAGAAAAATCTAGCCTAGAGGTTTAGCGAGACTGCGATGGACCCTCACTGTGGTATCTCGTCAATGTGTGGTTCATCCCTTGGACCAGGCTCACAACCATATCCCCTCACAAAACCCCGCCATTCACCCTTGTTATGCACCTTCTCTCCTCTGCCAAATTCATTCCTCTCCTTCAGGCATTCCCTTTACTGACTCAATCCAATTTTCTTTGGGTCTCCAGCCAGTAGTTGATTCCCAGAACACTCACCACTATACATCCGCTTAACCAACCAACTATCATCCATCCTTTCCATATGACCAAACCATCTCAATGTACTCTCGTTTATTCTTATTTACGCCTTTCTTTACACCACACAGCTCCCTAATGCGTTCTTTTCTCACACCTAACACGCCCCTAAGATTTCCCATCTTAACACTTTTTACCGTAGATCTACACCTCTTATTCAGAGTGGACACCGTTACTCAAAAAAGTAGTTCCGTTATCGTTGCTCCGTTACTCGGAAAAAGTAGTTTTGTTGTCGTTATTCCGTTTCTTTGAAAGGAAAAGTAACGAAGTGGTGTTACTCCGTTACTTTTTTTTAAGTCTTTTACATATGACATTAATGTACGTTCTTAGGGTTAATTTCATTGGTATGTGCAATTAAATTTCAACATTATCGATTATTATTAAAAAAACAATACCCTCATGTAAAAAACCCTAGGCACCAGACTTAGTCCTTTCACATCCACCAACGATTAAATTGCACAGCCATCCCTGACATTACAAAACTTTCACTACACTCTGCATCATTCAGCGTTCTCTTTTCATTCCAACATAAATATATAATATTTAGCTTCAGACACTTGTTCCAGCTGCTCACCATCTAGCAAAACTTCACACCGAGCACTTCCCTCGCTCTCAGCCATAACCTTACTCTTATCTACGTTTACTTTCAAACATCTTTTATACACCCTGCCAAATCTCTACCAATCCTCTCAAACTCTCTCAGATTCGCCACACAAAACCAAAATGTCCGCATATAATAGGTAGGACTATCCCCTGCCACCCCCACCTCTAATTCTTTCATAACCCCATCCATATATAAATTGAATAACCAAGAAGACATAGCACATCCCTGCCTCGCTCCTCTATCAATATTAAAACTCACTTTCAGCTCTATTTATTCTTACACGCTTCACTATCGTCATACATACTTTTGATTCCATTCAGAAGCTTACCACCAACACCATATATCAATAACACCTGCCATAGAGCTTCCCTATTAATCATAACATAAATTTATTCTTCTTTTTCTCAATCATTTGTTTCAATGTAAAGATTTGATCCACACATCCTCTACCACTTCTAAACGACCCTTGTTCTTCACAATCGATCCTTCAGTCACTCGGCGCATTCATTCGACTAAAATACCAGTATTTATCTTCGCTACTACACTTTTTAAACTATTTCCCCTATAAGTCCTACAGTTACCCTTATATAAGGGTACTATTAATACTCTCCAATCCTCGGAACTATACCCTCCATAAATGCTATGCTTCACAACTTCCAAATCCAATCAATCACCATCCCGCCTCCGTTCTTGATCATTTCACCGGAGATTTCATCCATACCTGCAGATTTACCATTCTTCAACCTCCTCCTTACTAATGAGTAATGACCTCATCACCAAAATACATATTCCTTCTTGCACCATCAAACCCACACACATTCACTATCACCTATTCATACTGCCAATGTTATGCAGATTTTTAAGTATTCCCACCACACACTTGTCACATTCATTTCATCAGTTACGAAAGCACCATCTCTATTCATTATTATATGCAGATTCCCCTTATATACAAGGCCCTCAAACATTCATGCCGCCCTAGGGAAAAAAAATTCACCTAAAGCATATATATATATATAATAATATATATATATATATATATATAATATATATATATATTAATATATAATATTATATATATATATAATATATATACCAATATATATATATATATATATATATTATATATTATATATATATATTATATATATAATATATATATATATCATATATATATATATATATTTTGGGTTAATATGTTTTTTTTTTTTGAGTAGTGTACAGGACCCACCACGGCTCACAAGGAAGCGCCCACACTGGCTGAAAAATCAGCACCATGGGAGGGCCCTGTCATATACATGTTTCAAATGTCAAAAAAATATTTGATTGGTGAATATGAATATTCAGTCAGTCAAAATAAATAAAAACTAAATAAAATTTTTATCCTCATTGTTGAATAGTTCTAAGATTACATAATACAATCCAAGCTATAAAGAATATTTCACTTCTTGAAAGATACAAGAAAAATAGGCCAATTGCCGAAAATGTAGATTCAGCTAATATACTGGATCAAGATCTTTTAGGAAGGTGTTAGGGTCGTGATTAAACTGTTTGTCGAGAGCCAAGGGTCCTATAACTTCACTGAACAAACTCGTGAACAGATTGCGGGGTGTTGCGACGGCAAAATTTGCAGAATGGAGGGCGTCACGTGAAAATAGTGACTGTGAGGTGATGAGTTGGTGTGGCCGAATACGGAGGCTGTGCAAGTATCACCTCATGTTAAGCGGCTTCGGGCTGTGGGAGAAGGACCACGTCGGACCGGTATTCGGCTTTATGTTTGCTAAGTTTCCCCCCGCCGGATCAGCTCGGTCCGAGCGCTGCGTTGCCAGACAAGATCGAAAGCCCCGTCGGGGAGCAGGATAGGTAATCAGTTGGATTGGGAGGCGGCCTTGTCGAATGGGATCCGGGAGGTACCTGGAACAAGCTCCGAGAGAAGGGAGGGCGGCCATTTTGCCCCTGCTATCAGCGGATTTGCATGGCCATTACCCCTACCGATGAGAGGAGTCCAACATAGAAATAATTTGTTTCTTAGCGGGAGTGAGAATCGAAGGAAGTTGTATGCACAGCTGGAGACCATTGCGTTGTTTTAGAAATAAGGGTTTAAGTTGCGTTGTAGCGCGCGTAGGCGAGTGGTCTGAAATGAAACGACATATGAGTGATCTATGGTTAAGGGATTAGGAATTCGAGAAAGTGGCAATCATTATGAGGCCGGTTAACTCTGCTGTAAAGAATTGAAGCATAAGGGAAGGTGATGGGAAGAGGTTGCCGGTCAGGGAAAGACAGCAGACAAGGCGCCGCAGCACTGTCCGCTATGTTTAGAGCCGTCAGTTAAAGCACTGGAGTTGAAAATTCAGTCCGTGAACTGGCGGCCGACTGCGTTGAGACAAAAGCTGATGCTTTTAACAGGGACAGGGATGGCTAGAGTTTGGAGAGAGATGTCAGAGCCAAGCAAATGTAGGAGAGGGAAAATAGCCAAGGTTGTACCCTTCGTCAACAAGAGAAACGGCAGCACCTTGAAAAGGGATGTGAGGAAAATTAAAGATGTTATTAACCGTCTTTGCAAATGGCGTAATTAGGAATCTGAGGTACCTCCTGCAGAATCGTGTCAGAGCAGACGGTTATTGGGGTTTGGAAAAACGAAGATTTTCTGTCCAAATGATGTCTTCTCTTCGAAAAGAGAGAGGGGCATCACATTGGATTCAACTTTTCAAGGCTCACCTGGGGGACGATCGAAAAAGCTCCAGTGGAGATACGGACGCTTCGTTTTTGGATGGGATCTAACAGATGTAGCAGTGTTGTGGGCCTGACCATATTATTGCACAGCATATCAGTTGCGATCGGATTAGGCTAACGTAAAGACGCAAAAGCGATTGCGAGTCAAGCACCCCTAAGATTTGAGCCGAGATCGAACGTAACATATCTCCGGTGCGATTACGCAAATTGGTCAAAGGTATCTTGAAAGAGTCTGTGCCGGGCAGTGGTTCATCAGGAGAGTCCTGAGATTCCAACCAATGCATTTAAAAAACCCGGTGTACCAGTATTCACGTCATGTTCGCCTGGAAGAAGGTGCAAAGTTCTTCGATCCCTTTTTCTTAAAAAGGCACTGCTGAGTTTTGGTGGGAGAAAATGGAAGCCATGGGAGCTAGCCCATTGTGAAATATTTTCAAATACTAGTGAATGCCGTTCGAAACGGCAATGCCTGGCACCGTATGCTATAATGCTAATCATCGACATAAGAGAAAAAATTGACAGTCGCTGGAATAGAGGTAACGATATCATTAAATTCAAGAGCAAATAGTAGTACACTTAAAAACACTACCCTTGCGGAACTGCCTTCATTCCAGAGTAAGTGCGAAAGGACAGAAAGAAGAGCAACCGAAGCCGGATAGATTCGTTGATAAAAGGCATTGTGATAAAGTAGAGGGAGTTGTCCGCGGAAACCAAGCGAATGGAGTTTAAGGAGAATCCCAGTTCTCCACGTTGTGTCGTAAGCTTTTTCAAGGTCAAAAAAGACACCAAGAACCATCCCACCAGTTGAGAAGGCTTCCCGGATGTCATGGACTAGTTTTACCAAGGGGTCCGCAGTCGAGCGATTTTGCGGAAACCAAATTGGAAGTTTGAGAAGCTTGACGGGCTTCTCCAGAACAGGAGTAAGCGCCAGAAACCATTTCTCATGAAATTTACAGGAGTGACAGTCAGCGAAATTGGTCTTTGGTAGTCCGCCAACTTCGGATCTTCCTGGTTATGGGGATGTGCATGTACGTAAAAGTGGCAGCCCAAATAGATGAAAAAGAAGATTTCCGATCAGATTCTGTATATATAAATCCAGCAAAAATGCTGAGGCCGAAGGATGGATATGACGGAGCATGTTTTACTGAATATGGCTGGGACAAGGGCACCGTCTTTGCTATTTGCCAATGCAGTTTGATACTCTGCAAAGTGTTAAAAAAGACCGGTTGTAGGTTATGATCGTTCTCCTTTCGCTGTTGAAAAGTCTGGTAGTGCTGTGTCAGTTCTCAGTTTTTGAAAGGCTTCATTCAATTGGTTAAGGATTAGAATTCGAGAAAGCAGCAAAGCTATAACCTAACGCTTCGCTACCACCGCCGGAGCTGAAATCGTATCAGTTCATTTCAGGCCCATACGGAGGACTGGAGGTTGAAGAGTCATTTGAAGCGACGAGATATTTTCTGTGTAACTTTCCACACTAAGGAAGGGAGATTGTGGAGTTAACAGATCATATGTAAGTTCGAAAATATTGGTTACGCGTTTGACGATTAATTCGCCTAGACCTCGCTGCGGCAGCTTTAAAAATTAATCATGTTTTCCTTTAAGAATAAGCTTTTGTATTGCCTGTAGAGGTTCTTCTTCTCTCGGTTGGCTTGTGCGCACTCTTGGGACCACCAAGGGGTTGCCGACCGCCTGTCTGGGGAAGACTGTGGAATGCAAGCTTCCGCTGCCGAGATGACTACTTTCTGAAAGAAGCGAAAGGCATCATCAACAGTCGGAAATCGTTTATTAAAAGGAGAAAGAGGGTGATAGCTGTCGCCTGATAAAAAGGAGCCCACTCCGCCGATCATAACCGCCAGTGGAGTTGGGTTTTGCATTGTGCCTTGGAGCAATGCTACGTAATGCTATTGGGTAAATTGATCGCTGCCGAAATAAATAATCAAAGCGGGGACCAGGTAAAACGATCCATAGGGGAATGGGAAATTGCAATACAAGAAGGAAGTGTGTGTATCTAAACGGTCATATGTAGGGAGTCCTGTTGTTAGAGTCCATCCCAGGGAAAAGGGTTTAGGAGATTAACAAGGATCTTAAGACTTAGATGAAGACTGGACAGGAGTCACCCATAAGGGTGGCGGAGGTTGAAGCACGCTAGTATAACAACCGGAGCAGGAAGCTGTTTAAAAAGATCTGCTAAGTCGACCCTCACTAAATCACTACTTGGAGCCAAGTAGATTGAAAATTAAGTAAGGTCGAGCGAAAGGTGAACATTCTTGCTGCTACTTGCATGAATTTGTTTTGAGAGGGGACTGGGAATAGGGGATGATTTGTGAATGAGTATTCTGCCTCCTCCCATCATTGTCCACCTCTTTCATAGAGTGAACGGCGATTGTATTCAGATGGTTGAAGGAAGTCACGATAGCATAGTCGGTAGTTCTTTGCAAAACATAACGACTTGGCTGTACATATGTTATTAGTGTTGAACAAGTGCTTCGAAATTAGAGTAATATCCACGACAATTCCATTGAAGGAAAGTAGTCATGGTGAGTTGATTAATATTATGATGCGGTCTATTAGAGACATTAGGTCTCTATGTGGACTGGGTTCCCGGTGAGGTTTGTGGTTTGTTAGAGGTGGGTTCGATTGAAGGGGAAGGTTGAGACACGTGGGGGTCTCGGCGAGGAGGTGGGAAAAAACCTGGGGCCCAGGTTATCATACACGCAGAATTTGTTAGGTTGTTATGAGTTCTTTAGGGAGGAGTTGTCAGAAATGTATTTGGTGAAAGGAGCTTTCACCATGAATGCAATAATTGAATTCAACGAATCCAACACTTTGTGTATGTGGGTTTGGTTCGGTTAAAGAAGAGCATTCGTAAGCTTCATATTTATTAGTGAGAGCAGTTTCAGAATCCGCTTGGGCAAGCAGATTCAGAAATGTGGGAGGCCTGGAGGTTGTTCCATGAAATGGGAGGAAGGTCTGTATCCAGAAGGGTTATTGTCTTTTACTTTTTGAGAATGTATGGGGTTACGACATCGATTTCCCAATATGGGATTCGATTTGAATTGCAAGGTCTAATTCTGAGGGAAAAATTTTCCAGTTACTTCGGCATGCGGTGATTGGGAGAAATTGGAGGGTTAGTTTGATGGGAGGAATGGGGACTTCTGGGGTTCCATCTTCGATGCTCCATCAGAACCAGAACGTTCTAGAGCGTTGCGACCGTTACGTTTGAACAGTTTTCCATTCACCCTTTCTCGGAGTGCAGGGAGCATTAGAAAGAGAATGGGTCTTCGCATCAAGCTCCATTTGGGACTGTTATCCATTTCATCCTCTAGGGTATAGAATCCCTTAGATAGAGCTTGAATAAAGGGAAATCGGGAGAAGAATTATAGGGAAGAATCGAGGAGACCTCTAAAACTGTCTTGGTAACTATTAGATGATTGGATTGGTGAGTGTCATTAGTTGGGATTACTTGGGCACAGTCTATTTGAAGCCTTTGCTATTGTCTCAGAAGTAGACTTATGGCGAGGTTCTCTTTCTGAGTTTGCGTTCTCTCTTTTACATCTGGGCGTTACTTGTGTTATCGTTTATTTAAGAATTCGCCTTGCTCTATATTTTAGCGAATAATCTTACTTGGGACTATTCTTTTCTGGTGTGTGTTTACATCTTTACTAGGGGTTTTGTAATAGTGGAGGGCAATTAAGGGATAAAAGAGACCGTTCCTCTTGCATAAGTTTGGTGAACATATTTGGTAAGTATGGGGACAGTGTGTCTTGAAAAGAAGTGTTTTCCAAATTTTGTATTGGATGACTAGCTTAGTTGGAGAGATGGTCAGTTTAATAGAGAGTTAATGCTCAGGAAAGGAGCATTTTTGAAGTCCACAGGAAGTACAGCTTTTGAATCAAAGGCTGCTTTTGTGCTCTTTTGGGAAGTTGGTAGTATTTGTGGGCAGTAAAGGTTAGACTGGTTGCAAGTACTTGCGAGTTTCAACGGAGAATATTTAAGCGAATGAGTTCTGTTAGAAGAAGGGTTGTGTTTGGCGGCATAACACGTGAAGGCTCGGGTAGTTGTAATGTGTCCGCGTAAGGTTTGATTTTTATTTCGCTGATTTGATTCGTTGAGCGGCCGTATAGCCAATCTCTCCTGCTCAATTTATGTATAATACATAGCTCTAAAACCTCCTGTTCAAAAAGGTAAGACGGGCATTTGGACAAGAGGAAAGCACTTGGCGGTCCTTTAACAGTTTCTGCAAGTTAGGGTATTTTCACATGGAAGTATTGAAAATCAATTCTCCGCCAGATTGGCTATGTCTTCCTGTTCCCCTACAGTATTTTCGGATGACCAAACCGTTGACATTTTGAAGCAACGTCTGGGTCTGGGAATAAAAACGTGCGAACACTGTAATTTTCGAACCCATTTTTACCTTTTGTAGGTGGTAAGGGGTGTTAAAGGCAGTGAGTAAACGGGGTTTGGGTTTTCAGGAGTTTCCCGGCGAGGGGAAATCTATAAATGTTTGATAATGTGCTGTGCGGAAAATCTCTGCCGTTGGAGTTCGTTCCAAATGAACAAAGCTGTGTTCTTCGATCTCTCTGACGAGACAATAAATAGTTGCCTTATAGATGTTGTTTTCTATGTCATCAGGAGTAGAAATAGAATAGGAAATCTCCAAGAGACGTATATGACAGAAATGGAACTTTGATTCGGTTAGCAGCTTTTACAGAGGAATGGACCCATTACGCTCTCAATGTGACTGGAGGAGTCTTCAACTCCTAGGCTTTTTCGAGTTGCCCTACTGAGAGGAATGGTTCTGTGTTCAGTAAGAGCTTTGGAGATAGTGGATCGCAATATGTAAACATCGGAATACATGTCTGCTGACATTCTTGGAGGGGGTGCAGCGTATGGAAGTAAACGAATGAGTACGACTAATTAGGGGGGCACCTTTAGGGATTGCCCGGCAAACGTGGGGCACCTGAGTGATGTTTTGCTGTTCGACCGAAATCGAATGAAATTTTGCGAAAGACCCTCAGGAGTAGTAGAAGAAGAAAGCAAATTATAGTACCAGGTCTAGAAGTGTAGGACCTGGTAGGGCCAGGCTGGGAATTATTGTTGGTGTTCAGCTCACCTTTATTTAAGAACACGTTTTTCTTTTAAGGACTTTTCCATATAAGATTTTTAACCACAAGCTTCGTCACCATGAATGAGCACTATCACCATAACAGCAACATGAGACATAAAAGTAAATAAAAGGATGGGCTGGAAAGGCGTTTATTTCATAAGGAAGGGTAATCGCTTTTCTCCACAGAAGGTCCACCAGTTCAGAGACCCACACAACCACCCGAACCACCCCGTAGGGTGGGCTGTGGATGTTGCGCCTCGGAAGATCCCCCCAAACCTTACGTGGGGTTCCACCCGTGACCACACTGCACCTAATGTCTTCGCGTAAAGTCCGAGATTTTACACCAAAGTGCAGAACAGCCTCCTCAGTGGTTAGCAAAGGTAGGTTCCCTACAATTGGCGGCCGGTTCAGAAGTGAGCATAAAATGACCGGTTTTTCAAACTGTACTCATCACGGAAGGAAGTGTGTTGAAACGTAAACCCGTGCGGGAAGAAGGGCACCAGATAGCCCAAGGGGCTTGTGATGGGAAAAAAAGGGGAGGTAACCTTATACAAAAATTAAAGGGGCTTGTGGGTGGGAATTAAAAAAAAAAAAAAAAAAAAAAAAAAAAAAAAAAAAAAAAAAAACTTCGCTCTAGGACGCTAAAAGGCGGGTGGTATATCCGTATATCCCGCCCAACAGCATCCCAGAGAGCCCCCAAACACAAAAAAGTGAGAGATAAAAAGGGGAGATATATATATATATTATATATATATATATATATATATATATATATATAATATATATATATATATATATATATACTATATATATATATATATATATATATATATATAATTATATATATATATATATGATATATTTATATATTATAATATATATATATGATGGGTTTATGAAAGAATTAGAGAGGTGGGGATGGCAGGAAAATGGTGTTAGAATGATGGAGTATGGAGATGAGGGAGGGTGCCCTACTATTATATGCGGACGATTGGTTTGTGTGGCGAATCTGAAGAGAGTTGAGAGGATTGGTAGAGATTTGGCAGGTTATGTAAAAGGAGGGGTTTGAAAGTAAACGTAGATAAGAGTAAGGTTATGTTGTGAGTAGGACGAGTCCTCAGTGTGAAGTTATTGTTAGATGGTGAGCAGCTGGAACAAGTTATGTCTGAGTTTAAAATATTTAGGATATATGTTTGGATGAGAAGGGAAGGATGATGCAGAGTGTAGTGGAAAGTTGTGAAGTGGCAGGAAGGTGGCTGGTGCAATAAATCGTTGGTGAATGTAAACGGGGACTAATCTTGAGTGCGCTAGGGTCTTACATGAGGGTATGTTGTTGCCCCTGTTTATTGTATAGAGTGAGGACTATTGTCTGGGAAATAAGAAAGTATAGATCGTAAAGTTTACAATTGTTTCAGATGACAATCTTAGGGGCATGCTACGTGTGAGAAGAATGAATTTAAGTGAGGAATGAACGATTAGAGAGTTGTGTGGTGTTGAAGAAGAGGGGGTAAATGAGAGAAAATGAAAGATGTTGAGATGGTTTGTTCATGTGGAAAGGATAAATGTAGTCGGTTGGTTAAAGCGGATGTATAAGTGGCGAGTGTGGTTGGGAACACCTGGCTGGGAGACCGAAGAGAAAGTGGATTAGGTAGTAACGAATGTCTGAAGGAGAGAATAAAGGTGATAATAGGAGTGAATGGCGGGGAGGGTTTTGTATGGGGGCATGGTTTGTGGCCCACCTGGGCCACGGGATGAACCCTTACATTGACGATTTACCATAGATGAGGGTCCGATCGCGGTTCCATGAACTCTAGGGTGGAAGTTTTCTGTCTGATGACGAGTTCTCACTAATTAATGCGTACAGAGGGGTGGTGGTTAAGGCTGGCTTTCCCTTTCGACTGTTTTGTCATATATACTGCTTTTCCTTTTCCGATGCATGACACGCACCTTACCCCAGTCTTGGGCAAAGAGGAAAGATAAAGAAAGAATATATATATATATATATTATATATATATATATATATATTATATATATATTATATATTATATATATATATATATTATATATATATATATATATATATTAGATTTATTTATTTATTTATTATGTATTTATTTATTTATTTTATTTTTCTGCCGTTTCACAGCCACCTAGGGGCCCTAGACATTGCCTAGTTCGCTAGCGGTTAACTTTAAGGTCTCGTGCTTATATATAATATATATATAATATATATTATTATATATATAATATATATATATATATAATATATATATATATATATTATATAATATATATATATATATATATATATATATATATATATTCGTGATGGATCGAATAACCGCAGCCAAAATATTTCGACAACCGCAACCGCGGTTTTCACTGGTTACACAACCGCGGTTGTCACTGGTCTTCTCAACCGCAAACTGTTGGTTGTCAGGAGTTATCTTTTAAACGTTATCTTTTAAGACTGCATTAATAAAGCGACCTTCAAAATCCAAGCCAAAAACTCTTTGAAACCATGAATGCTCATTTGCATCAAGTAGTGATGATGATACAGAAATAGAGCTTAATGAAAGTGTTTTGGATAAAATAGCAAAATATCAAAAAGAAAAAAAGGATCGTTCCCGAAGATGATCCTCTAATGTGGTGGAGAGAGAACGAACATAACTTCAAAGAGTTGAAGATGATGGCTAAAAGATATTTGTTATGCCCATCTAGTAGTATATCAAATGAACAACTTTTCATCAGAGCTGGACAAATTTATAACGAGAAAAGGATGAGATTAACAGGAGAAAATGGTGAAAAATTGTTGTTCCTTAAATCTAACTTGCCCATCTTAAAATTTAATAACAAGCACGAATAACTATAGAAGCAACTTTATTCGGATACTTTCCAGTTTCGACAGGGCGGTGGATGGTGGAGTACATTGTGCATGGGTCCTCGTCCCTCTCATTGGTACCTCTTGTAAACAGAGGGTAAATTGCACATTAAAAAATCAGAAATTTAGAAATTTTCTAGGTAACAATAAAAATAATAAAAGTAGTTGTAAACAAAGCAATTGTTAAATTTTGTTTTTATTGCACAACCGCGGTTGTTGAAAAATTTAAGAACCCAAAAAAAACGCAGCCGCGGTTGTGTAAAATTTCAGCTTCGCTCCATCACACACACACATATATATATATATATACTATATATATAAAATATTATATATATATATATATATATATATTATATGATATGAGCTATATATTTAATATAAATAGAAAGTCAAATAGATAGCTTAAAAATAACTAGTTAAAGTGAATTTATTTACAATAAACTTTTTTGTTAATTAGAATATAGTTTGCCGTATACATGTAAAACTCAATCATCAAAGTCAATATATAAACTATACAAAATATACTTAAATCCTAAAATATTATAGTAATGAAATTTTTAAATAAATATTTATTTTTTGAAGTTTATTTTTTTT
>JABUQX010090178.1:17500-25659 GCA_015478945.1 Trachelipus rathkii | reverse complement strand
TAGTATGCTGGAATTTGGTGTTTAACCGTTTTATTTAATAAGTAGAAACATTTCGCATATATCATATATATATCATATATATATAACATTTAGTGGAGTAAAAAAGACTAGAGTTTATATTTGAACAGTAAATGAAAATAAAAATAAAATTTTTGAAATAATACTTAACGCCATTTGAAACTCAGTCAGTTAAGCAAGGGCAGTAAGAGGTAAAAGGTTCGAATCTAATTCCTCCAATATTCGTTTTAAATATTCCGAAGTTTATATGATAAATAAATATTTGTTTTGTTTGATATATATATACTATATATATATATATATATATACTATATATATATATATATATATATATATATATATATAAGGGGATATCTGAACTGGTTTCATTATAAATAATAATAATTCATAAAAAACATCAAAACATAATATTCGTATACTGACGAACAATGTTATTAAGAGAATATATTGACTATTAGGATTCCATTTGATAGATATATTACATTTTAGGCCTAATGATAGATACCTGTTTTGTAACGTCATATGGAATAACATTTGTAGCTATATGGAAACTATATCTTGAAATATTACAGGGTAAAATGGTTACTTAAACGTAGCTGGCTATAGAAAGAAAAACAGAAAACGCGAAAAAGATGAATCGATCCGGGCGATGCGGTGCGAATCCGAAGCTTTCAGGCGTTGCGCAAACACGATTGTTGAACTCGAAACGCCCCACTCTTAAGGGAGGAGCTGTCGCGAAAATAAATAAAAATAAAAAATAATAAAAATAAAAAAATAAAAGGAAAAATAAAAAAATAAAAAAAAGCATAAAAACTTAATCACAGTTAGTAGACATATTTATTTATAACTGTACTTACTGACAACTTGTGAAGGGTCAACGACTCCCCTGACAAGTCGACCGCCGGTTTATGTAACCTTACTACTCACTATTATTGCTTTGCCCCACCTTTCCGGCGCCTTTCCCTCTCTCCAACACTTGTTCAACAAACTGATGATTCTCACTCACTTTCAGCTCTCTCGTCCCTCCAACACCAACTCCACAGCCTCCATCCTCTCCTGGAGCTTTGCCCTTCTTCATCCTTTTTATAACCTCTTCATAACCCTCACCCGGTTAACCTTCTTGGCATAAATAATATATTTCTGTTATAATCTCTTGCGGCTTTGTATTTAAAGTGTTTTGATTTATACCGTGTTCATTTGTAGCAGAGATGTAATCTTCATATGCAGCAGGTACAATTCAGTTATCATAAACATTCTTAGTTATGCATAGTGTGTTTTATCTTATTCACGATTTGCATTCTCTTAGTAATAAGGTTTGGTTTTTATTCCTTTAATGATGAATCCCCCAAAGAGACGTCTCATTTGAAATATATATCTTTTTACTTATCTGGTCTCTGCCTCATTCCTTGCCTGTACACACAAATCCTCCCTTGCTGCTGTTCTTCTTTTCAGCCACTTCCCTCTGTTTTTCTCTGTTTTTTCTTACTTGCTTTTTCACTTCTTCGTTCCACCAGGGTGTATGTCTCTTCCTAGTACCTGCACCCATCTTTTACACTACCAGGGTTTTTTCTCGCGCGCCTGATGACATCCTGCAAGATCTTCGTGCTCTGCCTCCGAATTCCTTAGGGTTTCCTGCATTTCCGTTCATAATTTCGTCCTCGTTTCTTGTTCTGCTTCTCCCTCTGATCACTGCTTTTCTTCTGCTCATTTTACTCTTCCCTTCCCTCTTATCTTCATATCCGCCACCAACAGTCTATGATCCGCATCCAAGGACGGGATCACTTTTACATTCTTTATCATCCTTTTATCGGAGACTATCATGTAGTCTATCACCGATTTTTGATAGAATTGTTCCGCTACCTGATTCCATCTATACCTCGTAAAGATATGCGACTCTCTATGCTTGAAAAATCGTGTTATTTTTCGATCGTTTCTCACACAAAAATCGATCACGCCTCTCCCTTCATGTTTCTTGTCTCCTCTCCAAATGGTCCCATTACTCTCTCCATCTCTCTTCTCTTTCCTATTCTAGCGTTGAAATCTCCCACAACACGTACCCCCTCCTCCGCCATCCCCACCTCTTCTTCCATCGATTCCATAAATCTAGTTTTTTCCTCCTCTGAGTACCCCTGTTGTGGAGCATATACCTGGAATATTCTATGCTTTCATTTATAATTTTTACTCTCTGTATACATGGTGACAGTCTTGGTCCCACTATAATTCCGACACCATTTTTTCTTATTCCTTTCTCTCACTCCACTATACATCAGAACAAACAAATCCTTCTCCCATCTCTTTACCCTCTTCACATCCCCTCACTTCGCATCTCCGCCATCCCCAACATATCTATCTTCTCTCTTTCATGATATCTATTATCTCCTCCTCTTTTTTTCTCCATAGGTCCATATATTTATCCAGACGGCAACTTTTCAAAATTGGTAAAGGTAAATTCATTTTCTAATTCTGAATTCTAAAGCAAATCTCAAGTCAGAATCGTCTAAGTACAGTCCGGCGTCCCAAAGGCTCGCACGCGCTTGAGTTCTGCAAAGCAGTTTATTTCAGGAAAGCGGCGCTAGGCCCCTATCCTTCTAGCCGTAGCTCCCGCTGGCCGAGGACACCTCCTGGTGTGTCCTCGTTGCCTCGCACGACGGGGACGCGGAATTAGGAAGCTTTTTGCACCCTGTAGCCAGTTTTTAAAGCACCCGGTTTTAATACATATATATATATATATATATATATATATATATATATATATATATATATATATATATATATATATATATATATATATATAATATAATTATTACTGCATATATGCTTATCTTCTATATATATATATATATATATATATACATATATAATAATAATATATATCTTGCTATATATATATATATATGCCTGTTTGTGTGTGTGAGTGTGAGTATGAGTATGAGTACGAGTATGTGTGTGTGTGACTAAGTAATTAATATAAACTCTTATAAAATTACTCGTGAGAACAAAGCCATAACAAGGAAATCACATCAAACATCATTTTCGAGACACTTAATTAAAGCAATGACGAGTCTGGAATTGAATTTTCTAAACCCCTACAAATTTCTCCATGCCCCTTCATCCTTCCCCCTTTCAGTTCTGATAAAACAGCTTAAAATAAAACTATTCCTTGAATATTAATTAATCATTATGAAAGTGAAATTAACTCTGTAATTTGTCTTTCAAAATTAGCTCTCTTGTTATAATTGCTAATAATAATAATAATGATAATAATAAAAATAATAATAATAATAAAAATAATAATAATAATAATAATAATAATAATAATAATAATAATAATAATAATAATAATAATAATATCTTATAATATAATAATAATAATAATAATAATAATAATAATAATAATAATAATAATAATAATAATAATAATAATAACAATTAATAATAATAATAATAGTTTATTAATATTCACTTATTGAGTTGATGTAAAGGAAGGAAGCTTAGAATAGAAAATTAAAGATATGAAATATCAGACGAGAGGGGACGAGTAATGATGATCGGGAATATTTGATGGAAAATTCCCATTTTGTTGTAGAGTGTTTTTCATGAGATAAGGAGTAGAGAAAGTTTTGAAGAAAGAATAGCCAAACTTTAAAACAGTTTTCGAAATAAAATTTGTTGGATATTTATGTAAATTTTATATAATAATTTTATATTTTTCTTCGAGTTTAAACAATAGTAATAATTTAAAATTAATACAAAGAAACTTTTTTTTCATTTTGGAGAGAGAGAGACGAGAGAGAGAGAGAGAGACGAGAGAGAGAGAGAGAGAAGAGAGAGAGAGAGATAAGAGAGAGAAGAGAGAGAGAGAGAGAGAGAGAGAGAGAGAGAGAGAGAGATTTTTAAGCAAAACTACTTCAATTGGAATCCATTTTAATTGTTTATAATTTAATTTGCACTGTTGTATATATAGCTCATCATAACTCAAAGAATGTTTCATTTTTATTAATTAAATAGCTGCTCAACTTATAACTTCTATATAATCATTTTAACCTTCTTCAAGCAATGCAGAAGGATAAATAAATGTGAACTGAACTGACACAACCACTGAAAATATGGGAAATGTTACAGTAATTATTAAAACATATTTGTAAGTTATGAAATGAGTCATGCCATTGGTTAAGAGATATGAGGCCATTATGGTAGACATGTTCCACAGTTACAAACAGTTTTCCCCCAATAGTCAATAGTCAATACCCCGAAAATGTGCCACCATGCCACAAACCATTTGAAATACACAGAAAAGGGTAAAAATATCCTTTATCGACATCACGGAGATTTTCTGCACATTAGAAAATACGAACAGAAGAGTTTCGTAAGTGTATTACGGAAAACCTAATTAAGCTCGGAACAGTTTTTTTCGAGTTAAATTAACGATAAAAGTAAAAATGTTAATAAAATACATTATATTAAATACTTGGTTACATAAAAATGTATCGCAGCATATTTTTTTTTAAATGAAAGAAATATACAATTTTTAAATGTTTGTAAATTTGCGTTCAAATTATGAATATTTTTAAATGTATTATTTAATTTAATTTTTAAATGTGATATACGAAAATATTTCGTTTCATTATTAGTATGATAACATTTTTATTTTATTTTTGATAGTTTTAACTAACATTTTTTTTTAAATTAATTATCGATTATTGAGACATCGATAGTTTTTTTTACTACCGTGCATCATTATTCTAAATTTCAATATAAATAAGAATAGCCAATTTCCTTTTATTTTTAGTAAAAATGTAAAATAATAATAAAAATTTCAAAATAAAAATTTCCCATGAAGATCCACATCTAATGCCAATTTGGATATGACAACAACGCCAACCAAAATCACCCTCTGAAGGTGACAACACCTCATCTTCAGGAGAGTTCAAAGCTTTAAAAGAGAGTACATTTACCTGTTAGATATTAATTCGGAGATATCTTTTTGTCCTTGACCATGTGGGTAAGAAAAGGGAACTCACCATTAATTATATAAACTATTAGTAATTTTCAAATTAATTTTAATATAACTTCGCCCATCTAGTAAGCCGAACTCTTTACAAATCTTTGCTGTTGGAAGAATTTGAAAATCTTTGATTGCAAAAAATAAGTAGAAAAAAATTAAGTCATTAATGGCTAACCCCAACAAAAATTAAAAAGATAATTTAACATCCCTTTCGTTAAAGTTTAATTTGTTTCACCATAATTTATTTTTTTTAATTAAATTCATTTTGCTCTTGTACACTGCACTGCCAACATTGATATTTGTTAACTTATATATATATAAAAATATCTCATACAAGTTTATATTTATACATTTAGATATACAAATTTATATTTTATTTTTATAAATGTTTATATTATATTTTATTGATAAATATTTATTTATTTTTATTATATATATATATATTATATATATATATATATATATATATATATATTATATATATATATATATATAAATATATATAATATATATGATAATTTATAAAATTTATTTAGTAGATATAGAATACACATATATATTTAAGTATATATATATATATAATATATATGATATATATATATATATATATATATATATATATCCTCTATTGAACAAAGGCCAAAAAGATACCTAATTCCACCAGAGTTGGTCCTGAGGCATATCTAATTTAAGTTCGACATTCTCCGATCTTCACGGTGTTCAAAGTGTGCAAGTGAAAGGTAGTTGGGAAAATAGATAAAGGAAGTGCGTTTCAGACTTTACCAGTGGATTGCATGTACGATTGACCATAGGTTGCTTCTCGCTTTAAAAGTTCAAGTGTAGAGAAAGGATGAGCTGTGTAGAATGGCGTGACGTACCAACCCTTCATCAATGGAAGAGAATGCTGATGAGAGTTCAGAAGAGCAGTATCCGTTGTAATAATGACAGAATAAAGTATTTTTCAACAAATCGAAGGGTTGAAAGAGGCTGGAGAGAATTAATAAGAGCGGGGTGAGTGGGAACCCACCCAGATGTTGTGTAAGGCATACTCCATAACAAGGAGCGAACGCACCTCTAATAAAAAGACCAAGCAAACTGGGGTGGCCTGAACAAATTCTGAGATTTCCTTAGAGCACCCATCCTCTTGAAGCTTGTTTAGACAAAGAGGGAGTAATGTGAATAGTTCAAATTATGGTCACGAGAAAAAGTAACACCAAGAATATTAAGGAACGAAGGTTTGAGTTGCTTGTTTTCGAAGATGTTATATGTGATTGTGTATCATTATTCGAATAGAAAGGTGGAGAAATTGAGATTTTGAGGCATTGGAAACAACCTTATTTTCAATGTCCCATTTAAAAATTCGGGAAAATCAGAGGTTAGCAGCTCCAAGGGCGAACTCTGAGCTTGAGTTAGTATTTGTTGAGGGAAGTCTAGTCAAAATGAAACGAATAATTAGGGGTGTAGTCGCAGCATTGGCGCGTGAAGCACTAGAGAAAAGGTCATTAATGAAAAGTAGAAAAGAGAGGTTGGGAATAATAGAACCCTGAGGAACACCACCATTTATATATTTAAGGGATGATCGGTGGCCGTCTACAACAGCTGCTATAGAACGACCGGAAAGGAAATCAGAGAAAAAGTCACAGAGAGAAGGATAGATATCGAAAGATTGAAGTTTAGAAATCAAAGTCTTTTGCCAGATTCGACAGAGTCTGGCAAAAGCCATACTGGCGCTCAAAGATAAAGATAGGAAGAATTGAGGTGTATTGCAAATCATCCTGCTAAGAATATATTCGAAAACTTTAAAAAGAAGGCAATAGGACGATAGTTGGATGGTTGAGAGAGCTCCCTTGAATGAGCTCACCTTTCCAGCAAGAAGGAAAGGTCGAACTAAAAGACAGAGACGGAGTAGTTTTGACCAAGGCAGGGTGGAAGCTTGGAAGCATAAGTTTTGAGACCCACAGGAAGAATACCATCAAGACCGTTCTCCTTCTTAGTGTTAAGATCGGAGAGAGCAAAAATAACATTTTCAGAAGAAATTGCAATTTTATGCTTAAATGAGTTGGGGGAGGTGGAAAAGGAAGAATAGCTCTGGAATAGTCTAAGGTGGAATTAGGAGCAAAGTTTTGAGTGAAAGAGTTTTCCCTTAGCGAAAGATAAAACGGCAATTGTGCAGTCAGAAGATTGTAGAGGAACGAAAGAGGACGAAGCAAAGTTAGAACTAACAGATTTTGCAAAATGCTAGAAAGGACGGGAGGAAGTGAAACCAATATGAGAATTTTTAGCGAATATTCATTTCGCAATCCAAATTTTCCTTGGCATTTAAAATACGTACAAGCCAGAACCCACCCATGAAGTTGATTATTCAACCCACTTTGGCCGCCTCTTTATGGGCCGAGGTGGGTTTTGTACATTGACTCAATTATATATATATATATATATTATATATATATAATATATATTATATATATATATATATATATATATATATAATATATATTATATTAATATATATATATATAAATATATATATATATATATATTATATATATATATATATATAATATATATTATATATATATATGAATATAAGTTTATATTTGTATAAAGTTTAATTTAGATTTAACATATATATATATCTATTACATTTAAAGAATATTCATGTATTATAAATTATATATTATATATATATAATATATATATAAATAGTATATAATACATATATAATATATACTATATATTATATTAACTAATATAATATATATATAATATATATAATATAATATATATATTACAGGCCAATAGATTAGGATTTTTAAAAAAAAAATTTTTTTTGAATAAAAAGGTTATGAAATTTAATATTTCAATTTTTTGAATTTATTTTTAATACATCAGGACAATAAAATATTTTAGTACTTGGTTTGGGCAACTTTGGCACCTGCAAGTGCTTTAACGCGACTGGGCATGCCAGTAATTAAAGTTCTGCACAAATTTCGGATTTTTCGGAATGAAACCAAACCTGAATAAGACGTTCTATGAGTTTTACTTTGGTCGTAATTGGAACATCGTGTATTTCATCTTCCAACACGGACCACAAACTCTCAATAGGGTTCATGTCAGGTGAATTTCCATGCCATGG
>JABUQX010090178.1:0-12500 GCA_015478945.1 Trachelipus rathkii | reverse complement strand
TAGTTTTTTCGGTGCGTTCACTCAGTAACGGCACACATTGATGAAGCGACCGCGTTCCTCCTTTCTTGTTAAGTAGTGGTGTTCCTCAGGTTTCAGTTCTATCTCCAACTTATTCCTACTTTTCATCAACGATCTCCTCAGCTGTACTTCCAACTCGGTTCACTCCTATGCCGATGACTCAACCCTCACTCTTCTACTCACTTCAAATCTGCTCCCTCTTTTGATTCTAGAGTTGCTCTCGTCTTCAGCCTTTCCGATTCTATTCTTTCGGACTGGTGGGATTTCCCGGTGGGGTCACCGCACCCCTTATAAAATTCAACTCTTTAAAAACTCCAACTTTTTCTTCCACATCTCCCTTTCAAAAACATCTCCCAACTTTCCCATCTTCGACGGCTCCAACGTTTTACCTGTGTACAACTTAAACATTTCTTGGTCTTAACATAAACACTAAATTGTCTTGGAAAGTTCACATTTCTTCGGTTGCTAGGGTGGCGTCTTCACGATTCTGCAATTTTTCTTCACCTTCAGGAATTTTTTTTCCTCTTGCCCCCGCTGCTCCAGTGGTATAGGGGCCTTATTCACCTTTGACTGGGTGCTATCCTCACATTTCGGGGGGGGGGGGCTCCGGCTCCACCCTTCTATTGGATAGGGTTAAGTCTAAAGCTAGAAGATTAATAAACTGTCCCCCTATTTCCAAACTTCTTTGACCCTCTATCTCTGCGCGTGAGTTGCGCACTAATCTCTTTTTATAGGTACTACAGCGGTAGAAGCTCAGGGGAGTTGGCCACTCGCATTCCACCTCCCATTGCGTCGCCCTCGCAACACAAGGGGTGCGCTTGCTCTCGCCATGAGTTTTGCGTGGAGTATTGAGAAACCCCAGAATTGATTCGTGTGGTGCCTCTGTTCTTTCCTGCTACTTTCTGTTCTGTGGAACTCCTTGCCTTCTCCGTTTTTTCCAACTATATTTAATCTTCCTCTCTTTAAAGCCCCACATCTGCGGCTCACCTGAGAGAATTATGCCTTAGGCTGAATTGGTGTTGTTTAATGTTTTATTTTCGCCCCCTCCTTGAAAAGGGCTCGGCCCGTGAGTGGTGGTAACTATATATTTATATATATAATATTATATATATATATAGATATATTATATATATTATAATATATAATATATATACTATATATATATATATATATATATAATATATATTATACTACGCAAATACTTGTTTGTATGTCAGTGATTAGGTGTGTGTGTGTGTGTGCGCGTATGTTTGTATGAAGGGAGTTTGAGTACGTGCGAATGGTGCTGTCATAAACTGTGATTCCTCCTGAAATTTGAGTAAGCTACAAAATGTAAAATAAAATAATCCAATACGTAAATCTCACTTGTCCTCTTCAATGTAAGATTCTTGGCTCTAAATCTTGAAATAATTCTTAAAAGGAGTTTATTTCTGCGATTTTTTACCATCGAAATATGACATTGTCAGTTTAATTCGAATTCGTTGTGTATTTCTAAGATTACTTATGAAAATTTAAATTTAAATATTAATTTGCGTAAATAGGTTTATGTTCAGTGTTGTGTTTTTATTCAATAAAAAATTAAAAATTCCACCATCTTTTTCTTGTACTTAATAGCTTTGTTACAAATAATTTTCATTTAATTTATGTTTGTTAAATTTTTTCTTCTTTTAATATTATCTATTTTTGTCTTTGTATTACTTTGTGTATAATTTTATTTCCTACTGTAACTTTAAAGAGGTTTTTTTTTTTTTTTTTTTTTTTTTTATAATTCAAAAGTCCTTTCTCAGACCCTTTTTTATATCTTAATATCGCTCATTTGCTTTAATTGTGGGAAGACTAAAAAAAAATATAAATTTCAGAGGACATGCTTTTTTATTTTTTTTTTTTTTTTGTTGAAAATGTACGATATGGTTTTGTTAATTGTTATTATTAATTACTGTATAACAAAAAATAATTAATAATATTAATTAGTAAGCCTCTTCATTTAGATTTATGCTTTTTGAGTTGTCCACTATTAGAGCAAAGCAGCGATATGTTTTGATTGTTTTATTAATTTATTTATTCTATTTTTATTTACTTATTTACTAATTAATTTAAAGTTATGCTTCAGTCGCCATTTTATGGAAACTCTTACCGAAATTTTAATATTTTTCCTACGACATCTTCACATCTTCTTATTACATTTTCAATTTCTTTATCGGGAACGCGCAAAACTCCGAATGAGGAGGAAGAACAAAAGGACTCTTCGGACTCTGCCGGCGCTGTTCTTGCTTTCTGCGTCGCTGCCATAGCCGGTGATGCTGGTACTCCTCCGCGAAGAGCACGATCACGCCGGCGGCGAGATAATTTTTTTTGTTTTTTAAACTCGAATTGAAAAATTTTCGCCAACTCCACGGGATCATTGGAGACTATTCTATTTTCATTTATTACTACAATCTTTATCCAATTTTAATATTCCCATTTACATCTTATTCCATTCTATGAAGTTATACATTGGAACATTGTTATCCGTCTAGCTCGATTTGTGGCCTCGAGGTCGTCAATCGATCTGGAGCGAAGGAAAGAAAAATTTGATTACAAATGCAAATTTTTGTTTAACTACCTTCACTCACGGGAATAGCCCTTATAAATATATATATATAAGTATATATATATAAATATATATATATATATATAATATATATATATATAATCTATCAGGTATTTTCTATCAACATATTTCCAAAGCCTAACATTTATATATCTTTGTATTTACTCTCTCTTTCTCTCCCTCTCCAGGAAGGATTCTTCATCCTGTCAGCAACCCTAGCATCTTTCTTCCATTCCTTCCCAGAACTTTATTTTCTTCTTCTCTTTCAGCTGTGGATTGAATCATCCTACCTAATAGACATTACCCATTTGCTGGCGAATTCTCTCATCTTGTGCTCTTCTCTGCCATCGATTCAATTTGTAACTTTCTTCTCTCCCCTTCTAATTCCTCTCCACTCTCCTGCTCCATCCTCTCCAGATGCCCCACCATCTCAATCTCCCCAAATTAACTTCGTGAATTCCTTCTTCTACGCTAAATTTAATCTTTCATTTACTCTTTTTTATTCACCCTACTTTTCCAATTATACTTCTTAATATTCACTTCTCCTTCTGTTGAGTTCAAGTTTAATCTCTTACCTACCAGTATCATGCAGTTCTCTTGATAGGTGAAGACATGTTGTCGGATCAGTATCTGGTTTTTAAAAATCACTTCTTTTATCTTTGCCTCATCCTCCGAGTTGTTGTTCTATATCTTTCCATCATGGGTTATACCGCTTTCATAACTAATCCATACTTTTTCCATTCTTCGCGGTAATCTCTTCTCCACTTCCGCCTTCTCGTTAAAACCCCTCGACGAATAATGCAGTGGAGGTATTTACCCGCCTTCACCTCTCCTCTCTCACCATCATTCTTAATCCCCCCCTCATTTCCTCCGGTTACCTGTTCAATATCGTCTGTCTTCTGATATGTTCCAATCTTTTCTCCCTGCTTTCCTCCAACTCTTCCGCCTCCAAAACAACCCTCCACCACCTCCTTCGAATCGCCTCCCCTCTCTCGTCGCTCCAAACCATGCCCACAGATCGTCAGCATATTGCCAATTATGTCCCCGATTCCAATTTTCCAGCGTTTCTCTTTCACTTTCCTTATCACCACGTTTAAATATAAACAGCTAGTTGCATATTTTTATTTGTTATTATTTTTTAAATATATCCCGTCATTTACTCCTGTTTTTCACCTTAAACCACGCCTATCGTTTCTCACACTAGTTATCTCTATTTCACTCCTCTTTATCAACTACTTTCCTATCTCCTCTTTCAGAATCTACCCTTCACACCATAATTCCTCTCCATAGCTCTCCAGGAAACGTTTTTGCTTGGCAACGAATCGAATAGCCCTTTGCAGATCCGATGAAGCTCACAAAGAATTGTCTTGCCTCCTATATTCCAGCCATTCTTCTCCGAGACCATTTCTCAGTGTGAATCAAGAGGTCCTCGTTCCCCTGCTTCCCCTTCTTATACCCGTTTACTGTTCCTTCTCCGGACGAAGTCTCGGCTCTTACCTTCCCTCTCTTTAACCTCCTCTCCAATTATTTCTTTCGTATATTTTTTTTCGTCAGGAATGGTCCATCAGTTTATTGTCTGATAACCTCTGCGCATCAATATTTACAAGCTTCCCAGTATCCCGATCCCTTTACCTACTATATATCGAGGAATATTATTATTTTGCTTGCCCCAACCTTTCCCCTCTCTTTCCCAACACTTGTTCATCAAAACTAGATGTATTCTCCCCTGATTCAGCTCTCCCTCCCTCCCTCCACCACAACTGCCACAGCCACTCCATCCTCCCCTTGTTCTTTTACCTTCTTCATCCTTTTGTATAGCCCATCTTCATATTCCGTGTTCCACCTCTATCTCCTCCGCCTCTCATTACCTCCTCCTCGTCTGAATCTGCGGCAGCTTCTTGCCTCTTGTTTCTCTGTAATCTCTACATTTAGCAGATCTTCATAGTATTCGGTCCATCTATTATTTCTTTTTTCCGGTCCAAGAATCTCTCCGTTTCTATCTTTATATTTCTAGTTACACTTTTTGGTTTCTATACGCCTTCGCCATTTTAAATAGCTTTTTCCTCCCTTCGCCCACATCTCTCTCGTCATTTCTCCTGCCATTCTCTGTCGTCCAATCTGTTTGTTTGCTCTCCCTCTCCTATATTATAACTAACTGTGGAAGCTCTTTATATTCCTCCCTTGTCTGCCGAATTGAAAGTTGCCATTTCTCATTTCTCTGTTTGTCTAATTGCGCTTTTTTTCATTTCTTCGTTCCACCATGGTGATGTCTCTTCCTAGTACCTCCTACCCATCATCTTTACCAAGAGTTTTCTCTGCCACTCCCCTGATGACATCCTGCAAGTCTTTGTTTTTTCTTTCTCCTTCCTTATTAGGGTTTCCAGCATTTTCCCGTCATTAATTTTGCTCGTTTCCTTGTTCTGACAACTCTCCCTACTCTGATCACTGCCCTCTTCCGCTCATTTCTCTCCCCTCTTATCTTCATATCCGCCACAACAGTTCTCTATGATCCGCAAATCCGAAGGACACTCCCGGATCATTCTTTTACATTCTCTATTCATCGCTTTTTTATTCGGAGACTATCATGTAAGTCTATCACCGATTTTTGATCGAATTGTTCCGTTATCTGATTCCATCTATACCTCGTAAAGATATGCGACTTTCTATGCTTGAAAAACACGCTGCTTGCGTTCATTTGTTTTTATTTTTAGAATCTCGTTTCTCACACAAAAATTTGCAGATGGGAGGGGGATCCCGTGACAGGTGGTGGCTGTGATTAATATTGGTGTGACCAATGAGAAGGCCTGCAAGTATCACCTCGTGTAAGCGCTTTCGTCGGTGAAAAGAAGACCACTCACCGATGTTCCGCTTTATATTTCTAAGTTTTGCCTCTTGCTTCTTGCTGATCAGCAGTCCTGCCCGTAAGACCGGAAGCCCTGTCGGAGTGCAGTATAATAATCAGTTTATGGGAGTCGACCAAGTCGAATGACATCCGGGAGGTACCTAGAACAGCTCCGGAAAGAGAGGACGGCCATTGTGGCCTTGCTGTTAGCTATTTTATTGCCAGTTACCCTTACATGAGAAGGGCGTTGAATCCAAATATGTTGTAATTTTGTTTCTTTGCGGGAGTGGAGCAGCCGAAAAGAAGAAATTGTTGCACAGCGTATAGCATTGTGTTTTTAGAGCCTGGAGGGCGCTGATCGAATCTGAATAAATAACATAAGAGTGATCTTAGTTAAGAAATAAAATTCTAGAGAGGGCAATCATTATAGCCATTAATTCTGCCTTAAAAACTGAAGCATGAGGGGGAGGATTTGGGAAAGATTGCAGTCAGGAAAGACAGAAGACCCACCCACACCAGGGTAGGCATTAAAAAACCCACCCAAAAAAACAACAAAAAAGCCCACCTATTAAAACCCAAAAAAGCCAAGTGCAAGTGTTTTTTTTTTTTTTTTAATTTTTGAGCTACTTTTTCAACAATTTTTAGATTTTTTTAAAGAGATTATTTAGCTAATATGCCCAAAACAAATAAACAACCTAAATAATAATATTTTATATTCAATTATTAGCGAGGCCTATTGCTATTTATATCTCAAGATGTCTACTGCACACCTTTCTAAACATTTTGAAAAAAAGAATGAAAGAGCCAAAACCATAATTTTAATAATTTATACAAAAAGTACAAATTGAATGTATCCTTTTCCGGATTTTCATGAAACGCGAAGGTAAAAAGAGCAATTCCAGAATTAAAGTGGACACCTTTTAAAAAGAATATACCGTAATCTTAGTTTAAATAATCTATAAAAAGCTCACGATATTAAAATAAATTTATAACCTAATACACATTTTGTGAGTTTTGACACAGTTCCATCATCCCTACGCGAACGAGAGAGAAAAAGTTGTTTTCATAGCGCTTTTTTAAATATTTTATTGAAAATGTACATTTAAAATTTACCATTAATGAATCATTAAAACTTTGAATAATTTTTTGATACCCTTTTTGTTAAAGAAATGTTTTTAGTTTTAGTACACTAATTTCCTCAAAGGCAGGAATGGAACTACAATATTACCCCTTTGTTCTCATTGAAAAATATGAGAAAAAAACAACAAAATAACCCCGCCAGAAAAATATTGGAAAAATATATGAAGAATATTATCTATAACCTTCCAAATCTCGCAATACAGAAATATACACACAGCAGGTCTAATGCAAATACAAACTTTACACAGTAAGCCAAATTACAAATTTTCTCCAAGTGCACTTAAATTTTTGTCTGCAAACTTGGTAGACAGGATGCCGCGACAGTCAAATTAACTTATTGTGTAGTCCTATAATCAACTATTTTTTTTTGATAAATATCGAATATTTTCGATAATTAATCGTAAGCAGGAATAACTACCGATAATCATGCAGGAAAATCTTGGAATATATATATAGAACCATTACACATCAGAAAATAAAAAGACAGTAGGAGTAGCCACTTATGCGTGGGCCCTATCGAAAAAAAATATAACAACTTTTCGGGCAGCCTTCTTTTTTCAATCAAGCAATAGAACCACATCAACTCATACAGCATGTTGCATGCAATCCAAAGCACCCTAGGCTTGTCAATCAACTTGCATAGTAAACACAAAATCTAAAACGATGCTCATGTCAATCCACCACGAGAACCTCATTGTGATAGAATGAATTTTAGTATTATCTTTGCTTACATAGTATTTACACCAATTGAACAAACTAAAAAGAAAAAAAAAAACTATAGCTAAGGTAGCTACATGCTACCAACACTACAAGCTTTAATAACTTATACGTAACATGCAGCCATTTTAACACATTAATAACTACTATAACCAAAAACCCGCCAGTTTGGCTTAATCAAGATATACTATGTGATCGCACAAACCATCCAATTAAATAAACTCTTAATACCTATCCAATCCCTTTCTTAAATGTTGCTAAAGTCATATTATAGAGCTCAACAACCTCCTGTGGCAAACCATTCCAAAATTTAGCAACCTTATTAATGAAATAATGCTTTCTCTATTAATAAAGATAGCATTCTTTCTTCTTAATTTTTATTATTATGCCAACTGGTTCCCCTGTCCGTGCTTCTACTAGTAAGAAATTTATTGGGTCTCACGTATTGATCAATAGATGTAAATTTTTGTAGACTTTATCATGTCCCCTCTGAGAAATGCCGCCTTTCTTCAGAAACCTCCGTAACTGCCTCCAGTTAAATAAGGGGCCCAAAGAAAAGGGCACAAAATACTTTTAATCCTGGCCTCTAACACAAGCTATTTATACAGTTTGGCTTTATAAACTCTTTGCTCTCTGAGAATACTACATTGCGGTGTTTATTTTAATGCTCACAGGATCTTATCTAGCTTGTTCCTGGCTTCCAACACTGATTAGCTACTTTCAAGTCACTGATTTTAAAACTTTATGTTTGATGGGTACCAAAGACGATGCGCGAAGAACAGTTTGCCCAAAAACTTTATTTGTAGTAACCTAGGGTGAAGAACCCTTTACCACTTTTTTACTATTAAAATTCATTTCCACTATCTGCCCACCAAAAAGTTTATCAAGATCATTTTGAATCTTTATACATACTTCACTCTTCCTAACTGAGGTAGCCACTTTGAGTAGTAAGGGGTGGACAACCTCCTATGCTAAAACACGTACTACCGAGACAGTGCAACCGGAAGTTGACATTAGGTTGCAAAGCTAACACCATATTTCAAAACCATTCCGTTTTTTCAAGATTGACGTGTCAATTTTAGGGTTTTTAAGGTCGGTAGACCGAATTTAAGGTCTGGAAGACCGACTTTAGAGGTTTTTGAGCCTGAACTCATGGGTTTTACCCCCAAAAGGGGGCGGAGCCCTCCAAAGGGGGTTTTTGGTCCTAGAAGCTTTAAATAATCGATAGTCTATTTTTTTGATGTTGGTCAATCATTTTATCGATGTTTTCTACCCCCAAATCAACGTTGAATCATCTTTATACGTGCTCTGGTTGGCTTTTTACATGAAGAAATATAATCGACAGAAAATATTAATAACATTCATTTGATATATCGCTGTAGTGGAACGTACCGATTGGATGCCGCTGAAAATCCTGGAAATCCTGGAATCCTGGAAGGATTCCAGGAACCTGGAAACTGGAAACTGGATAAAAAAAATTAAAATAAAATTAATATATATAATATATATAATATATATATATATAATATTATAATATTAATATTATAATATATATATAATATATATATAGTATATATATATATTATTTATATTATATATAATATATATTATATATTATATACTTACATGCTTAGAGAATCCGTTCATGCAAGGTAGAATATACACGCATACGCACACGCACACGCATTACACGCACACACACACACACGCACTTTTCATTATATACGCGTATACGTACTTACATGCATGGAAAGATACAAACACATACACGCGGCTGCGCTGCGCACACATACATACGTATGATAAATTTTTTTCGTCGTATTGAAGCCGGTTCCGCCATCGCCCCTCGTCATGAGCTCCTCATAAAAGCCGCACGTCTTTACCCGTTCAAGAGCGCACAATCTCCAATGTTAAAATTAATTATTGTTATGTTTAATTAGATATGTATAAAAAAAAAAAAAAAAAAAAAAAGGTTCACAGCTAAGTTTTGCTATGCGATGTTAGGTACTTTATCGATTTTACGCCCCGAACTTTGGCTGTGCTGTGTTGCCAAATTTTCTCTGTCTGATGCGCTGTTGCCGTGCTTTCCCAGTTTATCTAAATCTTCCATCAGTGTGATGCGTTATTCCTTTGCTCTCATTGGGCATGTTTTGAGATATGGAATAATAATAATAATAATATAATAATAATAATAATAATAAATAATTTAATAATAATAATAATAATAATAATAATAATAATAATAACTAATAATAATAATAATAATAATTAATAATTTATAATAACAATAATACATAACAATAATAATAATAATAATAATAATATAAATAATATAATAATAATATAATAATAATGAATAATAATAATAATAAAATATAATAATAATAAAAATAATAATAATAATAATAATAACTTCTGTATGATCCTTTAGGCAAGGTTATAATTGATTTTATTTTTAATTTTATATATATTACTATGTCAATAATTAAATTTAACATTGAAATGTTAGAATATACGTGAAAAATGTGAATAGGATATATGTTTCTAGGCAATGTTAGCTACTTACGTGTTTTAAGTAGGGCCTTGGTTTATGTTAGCAGTTATTCAGTGGTATAAGGTGGTAGGTTTGTTTATGTTCTTAGCTCAATTATGTTATGTCAGCTTTATTAATGTGAAAACTTTGTTATGTAAGCATTTATTCGTTGGGGAGTATGATAGTTAGGTAAGGTTATGTGATAAATTTTGATAAAATTTACTATGAATGTAAAGAATTTAACATTTGATATGTTGAGATATGCTTGACCAAATGTGGTGTAAATCGCTTACGTTTCGTTGGTAATGTTATTACTTACTGTTGTTAAGTAGGAACTTTAGCTAATTGTTATATCCAGCTTTACTCGTACGTTAAGCTATGTTAGGTTTGTTTTGTACATTATATTCTTAGCTCATGTTATGATATGTTAGCTATTATTGATGTAAAAACTTTGTTATATTTAGTATTTATTCGTTGAACTGTATGATATATGTATATGAAAGAGGCTTATTTTTATGTTAAGTTATATACAAAATATGACTTGAATCCAATAGATCAGTAGATCAATAGATCAATAGATTGTAGGAAAGGGTAGGAGGGTGGGTGGGTGGTTTGATTAACTTAATTTAACTGTTTTACTGCTTTATAGCTTTACGTTAAAAATGCAAAAAATTTTAGTTATAAACATATAAATGAAATAAATTTTTAGTTAAAACAAAAATGTTTTTAAATCAGAATAAGCAAAAATAAAATAAAAGATTTTTGTATGTTATACAAAATCTTGACTTGAATCAATAGCATCAATAGATCAAGGAAGGTAGGAGGTGGGGTGGGTGGTTTGATTCACTGATTACGGATTTACTGTTTTAGGGTATGTAAAAATGCCAAAAAATTTTAAGCTATATAGAACATAAAATGAATAAAATTTTTAGTAAAAAACCCAAAATGTTTTAAACAGAATAAGCAAAAATAAATAAGTTTTAAAAAATATCAGATTATTTTAAATAATAAAAATTAAAATAATAAATATAACTATAATAAATAAAATAAATAAACTAACTTTTACAAAATATAAATATAAGGAAAAATAAGAAACGTAAAAAAGGAAATACATAACAAAACGAAATGACTATATCAAAAATCTGAAAAAATGTAAATGTCTACTTCCAAACGAGGTTTAGAAATTGTTACACATTTATGCTTAACGATCATGAGAAATAAGCAGTCATTGCTTTGATCAGTAAAGTTAGTGTCACGGCATGATTGCCCAGGGCTAATGTATTAAGTTTAAAGTGGATCTATAATATATGTGTGTGTTTTGTGTGTGGTGCAATTGTGTGTGTGTGTGTGTGTCGGATATCAATATTTAAAATTTACAATACACTATATAGTTGATATATAATAATAATAATACATTAATATAATAATAATAATAGATAATAATTAATAAATAAAATAATAATAATAATAATAATATTAATAATAATAATATAATAATTAAAATCTCGGAATAAGATAAAAACAGATGTTAGGTAAGGATCATTAAGAGGAACAAAAGTTAATAAATCTTCGTCACCCTTCTCTATGTGTCAAAAGTATATCGATGGTACAAAGTAATAAATCTACCGTTAACCCTAATCAATGTGTCAAAAGTGGGATATTAAGATAATGAGTCCATTCCTCGAAATTTCAGTTGGTAGGTCGGGTGACGTCACAGCAAATTACAGGACTGTGTTGGCTATACCCTTGAGCGTAACAATTACGTAATGTATAAGGTGTCTGGTATGAGAAACAATTTACCAACCAATGTTCTAGTTGATGGACCTTGCAGGCAATAGTGATCGCCGCTATGGTGTTGTGAGATCTAATGTATGGAATAAAATGAATAATTAATAATAATAATAATAATAATTAATATACATAATAATAAATAATTAATAATAATAATAATATAAATAATAATAATTAATAATAATAATAATAAATAATTAATAATAATCAATATATAATAACATAATAATTAATAATAATAATAATATCATAATAATAATTATATTGTTGCGGTTGTTAATAGTAAGAATTATGAGCATTGACTTATAGAACATGACTTCTGCTGGATTATGAAACTATCTAATTTTTATTTGAGTATAACTCTTGGTTAAAATTAGTACATTGCTAGATAATAATGTACAAAGATATAAAGGTCATATCATGAGAAATATAATTAAATTTTATTAGTATTTTTGTATTTACATATATTACAATGATTAATTGTTAAAATATTAAACAATTATTAATATATATCTCGATTGTGTTTATATGTCGAGTTTTCTAAATATTCTACTCTATGACTTAAGCCACATCATATCAATCAACAACCACATCATATCAATCAGCAACCACATCATATCAATCAACAACCACATCATATCAATCAGCATCAACATCATATCAATCAACAACCACATCATATCAATCAGCAACTACATTATATCAATCAACAACCACATCATATTAATCAGCAACCACATCATATCAATCAGCAACCACATCATATGAATCAGCAACCACATTTATCTATTCTGACTATTTATCACCTAAATCTACGGACTATTCTAAACTCTTTGACTATATAAACTTAAAAATAGAACAAATTCTCT
>JABUQX010090177.1:0-35000 GCA_015478945.1 Trachelipus rathkii | reverse complement strand
TATATATATATATATTTAGGCTCGCTTTGTTGGGGGAAGGAGGTTACCTCAAAAAAAAATAAAAACAACTATTGTAATGAAACTAATTCAAAGTATTGCAATATGTTTAAAATGTGGTATTAAAATCGTGATCTTCGCAGCTAATCGGCTGTAAGGATCATTGACTGGATCATTGTGCCTCCAAGCGCAATTATAATGGTTGTCATGGCAACGTAAAAGAAACCTTATTCTTATTTTGTCTATTTTGAGGATTTTTCCACAAAGCCTCCTCTCGAACACGTCATAAAATAACTCCCAAATTTGGCAACTCTACTCATAAGTAGAGTTGCCCCTTTGCAATAAATATGTGAAACAAAATAAAGAAAACTATTTTTTTTAAAAAAATTAAATAAAAAAAACTTATTTAATATATATATATATATATATATATATATATATATATATATATATATATAGATAACTATATATATATATATTTATATATATATATATATATATATATATATATATATATATATATATATATATAAGGAGAAGAGAGAGAGAGAGAGAGAGAGTTATACTAAAATTTACTATATTGAGACCGGATTGCCAAGGTGTAAGAAGCGAAGGAAAAAGTCCCAGATTGGGGACTCATGCGGGGGCAACGCTAAGTTCGAGCACGTAAAGATTTTAAGTGTGATTAGAGGCTGTATTTTGGATCACCCTGTCAATCAGTCTAGGTTTAACTCTAAACTGCAAGGTAGATAGCCATCCTCCCTCATGATGAAACTGTGTTGTCAATAACATTAAAAATGCATACGTGGTTTTGTGATATGCTGAATTATGGAAACTACGATGAATATAACTGGTTTGCAAGGTTTTTGGATCACGCACAATGCAGGATTAAAAGGAGAGTAGTATTTGACTCTTGAGAAACCAAGGTGTAATTGCCGGACGGACAGGTATGGTAGAACTATAAGATGGTTAAAGAGAAACTTCCTCCGGTTTTAAATTATTGTAGGGTTGGTAACTCGTGGGTACGAGTTATCCTGGTCTGTTATTATTTTGCAACATTTTAATCAAACAGGTTACGTGACAAGTTGGGGCAATTAACACGTGTATATTTTCAAGGTTTATGTGTTTATATTTTCAAGATTTATGTTTGAAAAATGTCGTACTCATTGAGCGTGAGTACGTGATAACCTGGTTTATTTTTGTTCAAGATTTGAAATATGTATTTGTTTTGTCCCGGTTTTCATGTGATTTAGCTTTATGAAATTTAATTATTGATATGGAGATTGACAAGCTGTATGTTAAAATTATATTATAAAGTCTTTTTACTAATGGTGTTTACAGTCAAGAAAGGAAATTGTCATGTATGAATTATAAAATTACGAAAATCTTTATTTATTATTATACCTCCGCGTTGAACAGTAGACAATAGGAGGAAAGAACTTTCACGGTTAAAATATTATATATATATATATATATATATATATATATATATATATATATATATATATATATATATATATATATATATATATATATATATATATATATATATATATATATATATATATATATATATTGAAGTGCCTCCCCATGTTTTCGGTTCACGAGCCGCCACTGATATATGTATATATATATATATATATATATATATATATATATATATATATATATAAATACGTATAACATTCTATCATATATGTATATATATATATATATATATATTCTCTTGAATAAATAAAAGAGCATTTATAAACCTTCTTAAGTTTCATATTTTTAATGACTTCAGTAAACAGGTCAAGCACTCGCGCGCGCGAACACACTCTCATTTATGCACTCAAGAATGCAATCAATTTCTTATGTCAATATTATTATTATTATTATTATTATTATTAGTAGTAGTAGTAGTAGTAGTAGTAGTAGTAGTAGTAGTAGTAGTAGTAGTAGTAGTACAGAACTACAGAACATCGACTAGCAAAGACTTTACAGTCCACTCAAGGCTAGTCAATAAAAGTAGTAGTAGTAGTAGTAGTAGTAGTAGTAGTAGTAGTAGTAGTAGTAGTAGTAGTAGTAGTAGTAGTAGTAGTAGTGAAGGTTGACATGATAACTGATGAATATATTATGTCTTATGTCTTATTTCTTATTTCTTATTTCTTATTTCTTTTGTCTTTTGTCTTTTGTCTTTTCTTTTTTCTTTTTTCTTTTTTATTATCTTATGAATTTTGTTGTTGTTATTCTTCTTCTTATTTCTTATTTCTTTTTTCTTTTGTCTTTTGTCTTTTCTTCTTTTTTCTTTTTTTCTTTTTATTATCTTATGAATTATGTCGTTGTTGTTCACCTTCTTTCTTATTTTCTCTTTCTTCTTTCTTCTTTCTTTCTTCTTTCTTCTTATTTCTTATTTCTTATTTCTTGTTTCTTATATCTTATTTCTTATTTTTTTTTTTGCCTTTTGTCTTTTGTCTTTTGTCTTTTTTCTTTTTATTATCTTATGAATTATGTTGTTGTTGTTCTCCTTCTTTCTTATTCTCTTATTTTCTTCCTTCTTCTTTCTTCTTTCTTTTTAGTTTTTTTCTTCTTTCTTCTTCTTTTTTCTTATCTCTTATTTCTTATTTCCTATTTCTTATTTCTTATTTTTTTTCTTTTGTCTTTTCTTCTTTTTTCTTTTTTTTCTTTTTTCTTTTTTATTTTCTTATGAATTATGTTGTTGTTCTTCTTCTTCTTTCTTATTTTCTTGGTATTTCTTATTTCTTATTTCTTATTTCTTTTGTCTTTTGTCTTTTCTTCTTTTTCTTTTTTCTTTTTTATTATCTTATGAATTATATTGTTGTTGTTCTCCTTCTTTCTTATTTTCTTCTTATTTCTTATTTCATTTCTTATTTCTTTTGTCTTTTTTCTTCTTTATTATCTTATGAATTATGTTGTTGTTGTTCTCCTTCTTTCTTCTTCTTCTTCTTCTTCTTTTTCTTCTTCTACTTCTTCTTCTTCTTCTTCTTCTTCTTCTTCTTCTTCTTCTTCTTCTTCTTCTTCTTCTTCTTCTTCTTCTTCTTCTTCTTCTTCTTATTTCTTCTTCTTATTTCTTATTATGTATTTCGTATTTTGCATTTCGTATTTCTTATTTCTTATTTCTTTTTTCTTTTTTCTTATTTCTTATTTACTTTCTTTTTTCTTTTTCTTTTTTTCTTTCTTTTTTTTTTTTTTTTCTTTTTTTTTTTTTTCTTTCTTTTTTCTTTTTCTTTTTTTCTTTTCTTTTTCTTTTTCTTTTTCTTTTTTTTTCTTTTTTTCTTTTTTCTTTCTTTTTCTTTTCCTTTTTCTTTTTTTTTATTTTTTTTTTTATTTTTTTTTTTTTTTTCTTCTTCTTCTTCTTCTTCTTCTTCTTCTTCTTCTTCTTCTTCTTCTTCTTCTTCTTCTTCTTCTTCTTCTTCTTATTATTATTATTATTAATATGATTATTATTATTAATATTATTATTATTATTATTATTATTAATATTATTATTATTATTATTATTATTATTATTATTATTATTATTATTATTATTATTATTATTATTTTTATTATTATTTTATTGTTGTGTGTATCATTATTATTATTATTATTCTTAGCTTATTGTATGTGTGTATTGTGTATGTGTATTTTTACATTATTGTGTAGGCCAGCGCGATTGTGGCAACGTACAACATTGTAGGCAGCCTTAATATAAGTTGATTTAGAAACTTACATAATGCACAGTGTCAGGGTTGGTAACGACTTGCGGTTGCGGTTTGGATCTCGTTTTGGCCATATATGCCGCGCTGCTGCTGCTGCTGCCATACTACTGCTGCTGCTGCTGCACTGCTGCTATACCTGCTGCTGCTGCTGCTATGCTGCTGCTGTACATATATACTATACTTTTACTGCTGCTATGCCTGCTATATATGCCGCTGCACGCAACATGCCTCTCTCTATATCTGCCTTACTGCAACGCGCGCTGCCACTGCTGCTACTACTGCTGCTGCGCAGCCGGATGGCGCGATTTGATCGGACAGGACAATAATTTGACGTTCGGCTTCAAACAATCCAGGTGGAGTGAGTCGTGGCAGCTAACTCAAACCAAATTCTAGCGTACAGACAACTATGTAATATGATTGTAACTGTTTTACTGGTACAAACCTATTTTATTACAGGGTGTATATTTGAAGGGTTTCCAAATAAATTGTTTTCAAGAATATAAAAAATAAAAATTAGAAAAAATTTAAAATTTATAAATTATGATGGATAACTCAATTAAATAATTTTTGTAATATTTGCTAGTGACTAAAATAGTGAAAGAAGTAAATCAATAAATATGTTTAGATAAAATCTGTTTGCAGACAAATTGTCTTTTGTTTTGAAGTTTGGGGTTATAGGAAGTTGATACTGACAAAAGGACAGTAAAGTCTAGGTATAGGACAATAAAGTCTAGGTCTAGGACAATAAAGTCTAGGTCTAGGACAATAAAGTCTAGGTCTAGGACAATAAAGTCTAGGTCTAGGACAATAAAGTCTAGGTCTAGGACAATAAAGTCTAGGTCTAGGACAATAAAGTCTAGGTCTAGGACAATAAAGTCTAGGTCTAGGACAATAAAGTCTAGGTCTAGGACAATAAAGTCTAGGTCTAGGACAATAAAGTCTAGGTCTAGGACAATAAAGTCTAGGTCTAGGACAATAAAGTCTAGGTCTAGGACAGTAAAGTCTAGGTCTAGGACAATAAAGTCTAGGTCTAGGACAATAAAGTCTAGGTCTAGGATAATAAAGTCTAGCCCTAGGACAATGAAGTCTAGGTCTAGGACAATAAAGTCTAGGTCTAGGACAATAAAGTCTAGGTCTAGGATAATAAGTCTTGGTCTAGGACAATAAAGTCTAGGTCTAGGACAATAAAGTCTAGGTCTAGGACAATAAAGTCTAGGTCTAGGACAATAAAGTCTAGGTCTAGGACAATAAAGTCTAGGTCTAGGACAATAAAGTCTAGGTCTAGGACAATAAAGTCTAGGTCTAGGACAATAAAGTCTAGGTCTAGGACAATAAAGTCTAGGTCTAGGACAATAAAGTCTAGGTCTAGGACAATAAGGTCTAGGACAATAAAGTTTAGGTCTAGTACAATAAAATCCAGGTCTAGAACAATAAAGTCTAGGTCTTGGACAATAAAGTCTAGGTCTAGAACAATAAAATCTAGGTCTAGGACAATAAAGTCTAGGTCTAGGACAATAAAGTCTAGGCCTGGGATAATAAAGTCTTGGTCTAGGACAATAAAGTCTAGGTCTAGAACAGTAAAGTCTAGGTCTAGGACAATAAAGTCTAGGTCTAGAACAATAAAGTATAGGTCTGAGACAATAAAGTCTAGGTATAGGACAATAAAGTCTAGGTCTAGGACAATAAAGTATAGGTCTGAGACAATAAAGTCTAGGTATAAGACAATAAAGTCTAGGTCTAGGACAGTAGTAGGAACGGGATATTGTTAGTCGTTTTTTGACCTTGACCGACCCAACCTTTTTCGAGCTCGAATTTTTACCTGCCCTTGACCTTTTTTGAGCTCGAATTTTTACCTGACCTTGACCTTTTTCGACCAACCTTTGGTCTTCCATGGGTCATTTTTGGCCCACGGTAATTTTTTGGCAACCCTAATTTTTTGGCAACCCTAATTTTTTGCAACCCTTCGAAGAAGGGTTGCGCCAAACGGTTGCGTCAGCAACCGTTGTACGTACCCCACCCTAATTTTTTCGACCAACCCTTTGGTCTTCCATGGGTCATTTTTTGGTGATTTTGGCCACCCTTTAGGGGCTTAGCCCGTTTTGATGTCTTTACCTTGTTTGACCATGATATTTCGGCCTTGACCTTGCCATATACCATGGGTCAATTTTGGCCCACGGTAATTTTTTGTCCTTCCTTTAGGGGCTTAGCCCTTTTTGATGTCTTAGCCTTGTTTGATCAGCCTTGACCTTGCCAGATACCATGGGTCAATTTTGGCCCACGCTAATTTTTTGCCCACTCGTGGCCCACCCGTCACATATTTCGTTCCTAACTTGTACGCATGTATGGATCTATCCTAACTTGAACACCTACACACACACACACACACACACACACACACACACACACTTACACTTATACACACATTCACTATGACACTTACATTTACCCATAGACACTTACATTTACACTTATACACACGTACAAACACACGACCAATCCTTTGGTCTTCCATGGGTCAATTTTGACCCACCCTAATTTTTGGCCATCCCTAATTTTCGGCAGACCTAATTTTTCGGCCAACCCTTTGGTCTTCCAGGGTGCAATTTTGAGAAATTTTCGGTCAACCCTTTTGTATTCTACGGTACAATTTTGATGCCTCAGCTTTGATGCCTCAACTTTGATGCCTCAACTTTGATGCCTCAACTTTAATGCCCCAGCTTTGATGCCTCACCTTTGTTGATGGCTCAACTTTGATGGTGTCATCTTTGATGGTACCTATATTGTTGGTTCAGCTTTGATGACTCAGATTTATTGATGGTTCAACTTTGATGGTTCCCAATCACCGTAAGGAGTATCTAGTGATGTTCTATTAGTGTTCTATGAGTATTAGATGAGTGCCAGGTGAGTGCCAGGTGAGTGCCAAGTGAGTGCCAATGAGTGCCAAGTGAGTGCCAATGAGTGCCAAGTGAGTGCCACATAGTGCCAAGTGAGTGCCACATAGTGCCAACTGAGTGCCACTTTTTTCAAGCCTCCCCTGAGCCTAGAATAGCCCTAATATGGGTGTCTACCCCTAGGTTATAAGGTATGAGGAATCGATTGGTGTATATTACAATCTGCTAGAATGCTTCCTACTATGAGTTAGTATTTTTATAACACTTATAACACGATAGAATATATATCTAAAGAGCTACACATTTGAGACAGTGACCGCAAACGTTTCAGAGTCCGCGTCCGCAGGTGAGCCCCGTCGCGAAACCGCCGCGTGCGCCCGCAGGCGCAATATTACCGCCGCCGCGTGCGCCCGCAGGCGCAATATTTCCGCGTAACCGCCGCCGCGTGCGTCCGCAGACGCAATATTACCGCGCGAACGAAAAATATGATATCAATGTAAACTATTCAAAGAATTTCTTTTCAAATATACTATGAGTCATTCATTTTACTACAATTGTACGAAATTTTATTAAAAACATATACTTTACATACCTTAAAGCAGTAAATCAGTAAATCAATAGAGGTGTTACCTAACACCAAAGGGATTAGTATGCTTTTGTTTTACTGTTTTACTGCTTTAACTCATATGTTTTACTGCTTTAACTCACATATTTATTAACATTACATACCTTAAAGCAGTAAATCAGTAAATCAATAGAGGTGTTACCTAACACCCAAGGGATTAGTATGCTTTTGTTTTACTGTTTTACTGCTTTAACTCATGTTTTACTGCTTTAACTCACTGCTTTACTGCTTTAACTCATATATTTATTAACATTACATACCTTAAAGCAGTAAATCAGTAAATCAATAGAGGTGTTACCTATCACCAAAGGGATTAGTATGCTTTTGTTTTACTGTTTTACTGCTTTAACATATGTTTTACTGCTTTAACTCATATATTTATTAACATTATGTTTTCTTTTATATTTTTATTTTGTTTTATTACTTTTTATTTATTATTATTTTTATTATTATTATTTTATTATTTTATTTTTATTTAAAAATTGTAATGAAAGAAAAACACACGCAGTGTCTGTTATATAAACATTTTATTTTAATAAAATTGTACGAAATTTTATTAAAAACCTTTTTATATACACTAGTTTTAGGGGTAGTAAAATCGCATTTTTCATTTTAAAGCATTTATTACATAATTAGAAACTATAAAATCATTGACATACAAATTTTTAGCATCAAATATATTTACAAGTTTATTAAAACATATGTTATTTAAAAAGCACATAATGAAATAAATACAATAGACTCCACATAAATTAGAATATAAGGGTTGAACAGGGTAAGACATAGTTTTTACACAGCTTACATTATTATATTTTAAAAATAAGGTGATATAATGATTATTCAATATAAATTTTAAGTTCAAAGAATCAATTATGTGAACAGCATCGTTTTTTGCTCTATAAACGGAAATCCAATGTCCTGTTGAGGTGATGTGACGAGGCAATGTATTGAATATGAAGCAGGTATCCTTCTCCAACTTTACAGAGTTTATTTCGTTAATAGCGAACACCCCTAAAAAGCGATGTTCATTTTTAAACACCGATTTTATTTCCTCTTCATTCATCTTTAATAATTCAAAAGTACGTTGCGTACTCTGTCAATTTCAATGAGTTGAGGATGCTCAAGATAGACCACTACAGTGATGGGTGATTGTAGACTCGATCCAAAAGAGAGACTTAGTCCTAAGGTGCCCTTTCTCAAAATGTTTAAATGATAGGCGTTACAAGCTGAAAGGTCTGCAGTAAGATCATACGCATATAAATTACTATTCTTCGCGTATTCTTCAAGATTTAAGCCTGTTCCGCTATCATTACATGATACAGTATTGGCTATTAAGTCGTAAAAAGGCCGCGTACAGAGAGATAGGTCTCCGTTGTATAACATTTCATAATCACGTCCGTGAGGTAATCCATTCACATGTAAACTGATACCCCTAAGTCCGAAAGGTGTGAATTTATAGGGTGACTTTTTATAATTCCCGGAGTAGGCTTCATGTTCGACAATCCCTATTATTACTTTCTGTGGTAAATTTCCGTTCACAATGTTTGGGATATTGATACTCGATAATCCTTGAGTGAAATTAAATATCTTGGTTTCAACTCTCTTAATAGGGTACTTTGCTGTAGTATTCAAAAGCGAATTTTCAATTTCCAAATGTCGCTGTGGTGATAATTTCACTTTTCTAACATAGAGATAAGCCTCCAACAGTTTGAAAACAGGTTCAGGACATACAGCTGTAGCAGTAGGCTTACTTTTTATTTTAAGAGCAAATTTAGGATTTGATCGTGATAAAATGATTCTAGTATCTACAGATGGTAGAATGAGTCTTTCTTGAGAGAAGATATCACCATTTAATCGACCGTAAAATTCATAAGTGTTATTTATGACTTTAGCTGCTTTATCTATATGTGCAGCTTCATCTTTGAAACTGTAAAAACCACATGATTGGAGATGAGATTGTTTAGCGTCGTCTGAATAATTTAACAAATGTTCTATATAGCTTCTATAAGGATAATTAGCCGCTGACGCACCTAGTGAAGTGCCGTTAAGATAGACTTCAACCTGGGTGAAACATGTATACAGGAAATTTGATTCTGTATATACTATATGGTCATCACCCGAAGGAAGATCTGTACCATCAGGCTTTGTCAATTTCGTTTTCAATTATAGAAATACATTAGATGGATCTAGATATTGGTCGAAGTGCCTGGAATATTGAACTCTAGAGGAACATCTGTATTGGTAATTGAATGCAGAGGATTAATACTGATAAAGTTGGATTCGTTAACGCTAATCTGTGTAGGGTTCATGGAGAAGAGATCCAATTCACTCTTACAACAATCAGGACTAGAGGAAATGCATCTTGCATGTGCGAGCTCTGGTCGTATAATGAACATTTTCATGAAAAACCTTACTTATATACACAGCTCGTATAAAAGTTATCAGTTAGTAATTAAATAGCAAATACATCAATACATTTTTTTCTTTAGAGTTTTTTTCCGCTTAGTCTTTTTCTTTACGACAATCTTCTTGCCCCCTCGTCCTTGACCTGACATTTTACGTCTTATTTTACGCTTAACATCATCCAACATCTCATCTGAAACATCAGCAATACGTCTTTTTAATGCTGCACGGGGATTATTTCCTGCCGCAATATCTTGAATAGTATGCAAGCCTGTTCTTATAGCTTTTTTACCTATATATTCCCCACCTCTCCTGATCTTGCACTTCTCCATAGCTTGGCGAAAAATCCACCAAGGCCATACCCCCTCTGCATTTTTGATCCTCTGAATACCCTTTCTTCGTCCATTATTACAGGAGTGTCTTTCTTATACTATCTTTACACTGTGAGAGTATGTTAATGAATGAAAAATATATCTGACTACACCTCTTATATATATTCCATTATGCTGTAATTACTGCATCTGTTTCTTTCTAATATGAACTTTGCATAACAATGCTCCGTCTGTAAAGGGGAAGGGATTTCCTTCTACATCTTTTATATGCACGCGCACAGAGTCAAAATTTGTTCTATTCAGAGGAAGATAATGAACATTAGGGAATGTTATAACTTTACTCTCTTTGGGAAAATATACTACTCTTAATAAAGGAGCTTTAGTATTACCTACATATTGATGATCAATTATATTTGTATATACATAAGCCATACCAGGGTGGCTGAGCATCTCGGACGGTGTACATGTATAATGCAGTACTCGGTCTGCTTCATCTTTTTGTTCATGTGCAGTCATGCGGTTGTTCTCCACAGATAGTATAATCCTCTTCAACATAGTAGGGATATCATGAAGTATATCCAGCTCACCATACCGTTTGCGGATATGTTTTCGCTGCCACTGTGACCGTTCGAGAAAAAACGTATCACGGTCTCTCAGGTTTACACTTACTTTTGATCTTAAAGATATTATTACTTTATCTTCATAGGTACGCAAATCAGTTTTGTATACCAAATCCTTACACATAATACTCATATCAAAGAGGTCGTTTAAATGACTGAAAATAGCAGGCACCGATTTAAAATAAGCTCGTCGCAGAGCAAATTCTTCAAAGAAGTATTCTCTTGTAGCAAATGTTGTCGTATTCACCTTTTTCGCAATTGTAGTCCTTTTCAGATACCGAGTATCTTCCACTTGTAATATATTTTCAACACATTCTACACTTCTGTACACCACCATCCAGAATAGATTGTGAGGTAAATTTTCTATGTCCGTATTTAATATCATTTCACATAATCCTACTTCGTATACCTCCCTTTCAAGCAGAATAGGATTCATTAACACAGTTGTAAAATCAGCGAGTTTATTATCAGGATGTAAATCCAAGGATGCTGAAGACGGGAGAGTTAAATAAAAGTGGTCTACACTCTCCATGATTATAATGTCAACTGATTAATGATTCTTAACTTCACTTGCTTTTATATAAGTATTAAACTTAGCAGGATACCCCTTCCATTTCACAAGTACCTGTTTATTTTTTCCTTTACCTCTCGTAGCTAATATTTTTTCAATTTTATATTCGTGAGTTACAGGATTGAACCTTACTTTTTGTATTTCTTGTTTATAGAACCCTCCTTTTATTTTTTCACCATCTAAATCCTCCAGATAATATAACTTTAAACTATCACGTCGGAATGGTCGGATATTGTGCACTTTAAAAACCTCCGTAGTCCAACCGGATTCATATCCTTTTCTAAACCTTTCTTCTGTTCGAGATACTCTTACATAATCGTTTACCTTTATTCCTGAATTATCTTTTATTTTGTTTTCTTTTTCATGTAGATGGGTTCTACGGCCTCTAGTTTTTGACATTTCTAAAGGAGTTGTCTTTATAGTTCTATGGTAAGACCTGTTATAAGAATAAGCTAGATCGTTCAGTATATCAATATATTTAAAAGTATTCATTTTAGTAAAATACCTATGCATGCGTTCTTTAATAGTACGCTGTACTCTTTCAACTATAGCCGCTTTGTTCACGGAAAATGTATTGTAATAGCTTATACCATACTCCCAGAGCATCTCCTGAAACTCTCGCCCCTTGAATTCCATTCCTGAATCTGTCCAAAATGATTTAGGGGTTCTCTCATCCTCTATAATTTCAAGTACTGCAGTGGCAACTGTGGCTGATCTTTTATCTTTTAAGGGTTTCAACCACAAGTATCTAGAGTATACGTCAATAGTAAAAAGTATGTATTGAAATCCTTCATTATAAGAACTATATTTAATCATTTCCGATAAATCTAATTGCCAAACACTATCGAGCTGCGGAGATATGGTTTTCCGTGTAGGAAATTTTTTTCTTACAGGTTTATGTAGAGTAAATGCCTCTTCGCCCTCTAAATATGCTTTTAACTCTTTTTTCTCAATATTAGGATACCTTAAAGAAAACCTAGTAAATCCCCCAAAACTATTTGGTTCCCTCAGATTGAAGTAATACTTATCAACTACCTCCTTTGCCTCCATGTTGGATACTGATCCCATGTAAACGCTATATATATATATATATATATATATATATATATATATATATATATATATATATATATATATATATATATATATATATATATATATATATATTATATATATATATATATATATATATATATATATATATATATATATATATATATATATATAATATATATATACTATATATATATATATATATATATATATATATATATATATATATATATATATATATATATATATATAAATATAAATTAAGGGCAAAAGAAAAAAGTCTAAAAATAACATTTTTGTTTATGTACAAGCATTACAATAAATAAATGTATGTAATCATAACCATTCAAATCATGTTTGTATCAAGATTTGCCATTATTTACTCTAGTTAATTATCTAGATATTAAGATGCCTGGGACAAGTCACATCCGTCAGTGTGAAATCTGTTATCTGTGCATTCAACCAGTTGTGTAAAGTCTAAGGTGAAATTAACAAAATCTAGTTTCTTAATTAGGATACTCATTCCGATAAGTCTTTACCGGTCACGTGGGGTGTGTCAAATCCTGTCTTGATCCTTTAACTATTTCATCATCAATTACGATCTGCCCTGCTTCATTCAATGATAATTGTTCTTTTAAAATATTATATAAAGCTATTCCTGATTTACGCACTCTAATAGGTAAGCTCTCCTCCAGGATATTTTTAAATTTATCTTCATTTTTCACTTCAAGTTTTACTTCATTAGGTATATCTACATCATCGGGTAGCGGTTTACGTAGTGGTGGATGTAGATGCAAGTCTTTAAGATCTATCAATTTTTGTATGGCATCTTGGTATAAGATGCGTTTCTCATGGATGTTAATGTCTGAATTTAATATCCTGTACACTTCTTTCTCGTAATTGGTTATCTGCTCAACTTTAGGATCATATAAGCTGGGAGGTAGAGGTTGCTGAAAAGATAATGAATCGTTCACAATATAAGGATTCTGTTGGTGCAACTGTTGCTGAAGTGAAAGAGGCTGTAATGCCAATGCATTGTGGGGTAATATCTGCATATATTGAGGTGGTGAATGATGAAACTGTGACTGGGGATTTTGCACAGTGCGTGGTAATAACTGTTCATGTAGAGGTTGTGAATGCTGAATCTGAGGAACTGAATTCTGGCCCGATGCTGTATTATTATACTTCATTTTCTCATACTCATTATATGGAAGTACAGCAACCTTCTTCATCACGGGGACAACCACTTAGTTATCAGTGGAGCTATAACGGAGAAGAGTAATGGAAGGAATGCCCCTCCGCCTCTCTGAAGTAACTTCTTTTTATTTTTCAGATTTTTAATGTTGAGGGAGAGTTTTTTAATGATGTTTCTATAACGGCGTAGCTTTACCTTCTGAGGTCTGTTTAAAGGAACATTTCCTTTTATAAGATTTAAACAGACTTCACATACACACTGTATGAATTTCTCATCCTCGCTAATTAGTTTACGTTTTTCAGAAGGTTTCAGCTTTTTAAATTTTTTTATAAGAGGTAAATACTTTGCAGTTAGAGCACTCATTATTCAGGTATGTATACAGTTTCTATCTCGTAGGGAAGAATGTTGGTACGGAGCAACACTCTGTGCGTGTTTTTGGGGTGAAGTTCACACATCAAATAACCGTGGGGGATCGAAGTAACCTCTTTATATACTTTTAAGAACTCTTTCCTTTGAAGTGGAAACATTTGAGTTGCCAATACATTAATTTGACTCATGTCTCTTCTCTGGCCAAACAACAGTAAATACTGTGTGTTTAAAGAAACACTTCGCATATGCTTGCTTTGATGAAAAATATTCTGTGTTATGAAAAACACAGAGATATTTAGATGGTGAGAATAAACTGTGAACGCCTCTGCTATTTCCAAATTCAATTTGTGCATTAAATCATCTAATACAATAATTTTGTGTCCATGTATATTGTCCAGCGATCTAATATCGTATATGCCTTCATGAAATTGAATAACATCTTTATATTCTTTAAATTTTTCCTGATAAACATTATAACACCATATTATTTTTACAGGGATTTGTTCAAAAATCTCCATTTCCTTTAAAATATTTAATAATAGAAAGGTTTTACCACAACCTGTCGGACCAGCTACAAGACATGTAGCCGGACTTCGGAACGTAAATTTCTCCACATCCATACTCGTTAAGTGAATAATGAATAATGAGATTAATTAAAGCTGTAAAGCAGTAAAGTACATGTTTTTAATAAAATTTCGTACAATTTTATTAAAATAAAATGTTTATATATCAGACACTGCGTGTGTGTTTTTCTTTCATTACAATTTTTAAATAAAAATAAAAATAATAAAATAATAATAATAAAAATAATAATAAATAAAAAGTATTAAAACAAAATAAAAAATATAAAAGAAAACATAATGTTAATAAATATATGAGTTAAAGCAGTAAAACATGAGTTAAAGCAGTAAAACAGTAAAACAAAAGCATACTAATCCCTTTGGTGTTAGGTAACACCTCTATTGATTTACTGATTTACTGCTTTAAGGTATGTAATGTTAATAAATATGTGAGTTAAAGCAGTAAAACATATGAGTTAAAGCAGTAAAACATGAGTTAAAGCAGTAAAACAGTAAAACAAAAGCATACTAATCCCTTTGGTGTTAGGTAACACCTCTATTGATTTACTGATTTACTGCTTTAAGGTATGTAATGTTAATAAATATGTGAGTTAAAGCAGTAAAACATATGAGTTAAAGCAGTAAAACAGTAAAACAAAAGTATACTAATCCCTTTGGTGTTAGGTAACACCTCTATTGATTTACTGATTTACTGCTTTAAGGTATGTAAAGTATATGTTTTTAATAAAATTTCGTACAATTGTAGTAAAATGAATGACTCATAGTATATTTGAAAAGAAATTCTTTGAATAGTTTACATTGATATCATATTTTCGTTCGCGCGGTAATATTGCGTCTGCGGACGCACGCGGCGGCGGTTACGCGGAAATATTGCGCCTGCGGGCGCACGCGGCGGTTTCGCGACGGGGCTCACCTGCGGACGCGGACTCGGAAACGTTTGCGGTCACTGTCTCAAATGTGTAGCTCTTTAGATATATATTCTATCGTGTTATAAGTGTTATAAAAATACTAACTCATAGTAGGAAGCATTCTAGCAGATTGTAATATACACCAATCGATTCCTCATACCTTATAACCTAGGGGTAGACACCCATATTAGGGCTATTCTAGGCTCAGGGGAGGCTAGAAAAGGCTTGAAAAAAGTGGCACTCAGTTGGCACTATGTGGCACTCACTTGGCACTCACTTGGCACTCATTGGCACTCACTTGGCACTCATTGGCACTCATTGGCACTCACTTGGCACTCACCTGGCACTCACCTGGCACTCATCTAATACTCATAGAACACTAATAGAACATCACTAGATACTCCTTACGGTGATTGGGGACCATCAAAGTTGAACCATCAATAAATCTGAGTCATCAAAGCTGAACCAACAATATAGGTACCATCAAAGGTGACACCATCAAAGTTGAGCCATCAACAAAGGTGAGGCATCAAAGCTGGGGCATTAAAGTTGAGGCATCAAAGTTGGGGCATCAAAGTTGAGGCATCAAAGCTGAGGCATCAAAATTGTACCGTAGAATACAAAAGGGTTGACCGAAAAATTTGGGTTCTCAAAATTGCACCCTGGAAGACCAAAGGGTTGGCCGAAAAATTAGGTCTGCCGAAAATTAGGGATGGCCAAAAATTAGGGTGGGCCAAAATTGACCCATGGAAGACCAAAGGATTGGTCGTGTGTTTGTACGTGTGTATAAGTGTAAATGTAAGTGCAAGTATCTATGGGTGAGTGTAAGTGTCATAGTGAATGTATGTATAAGTGTAAGTGTGTGTGTGTGTGTGTGTGTGTGTGTGTGTGTGTGTGTGTGTAGGTGTTCAAGTTAGGATAGATCCATACATGCGTACAAGTTAGGAACGAAATATGTGACGGGTGGGCCACGAGTGGGCAGAAAATTGGCGTGGGCCAAAATTGACCCATGGTATATGGCAAGGTCAAGGCCGAAATATCATGGTCAAACAAGGTTAAGACATCAAAAAGGGCTAAGCCCCTAAAGGAAGGACAAAAAATTACCGTGGGCCAAAATTGACCCATGGTATATGGCAAGGTCAAGGCCGAAATATCATGGTCAAACAAGGTAAAGACATCAAAAACGGGCTAAGCCCCTAAAGGGATTGGCCAAAAATCACCGTGGGCAAAAAATGACCCATGGAAGACCAAAGGGTTGGTCGAAAAAATTAGGGTGGGGTACGTACAACGGTTGCTGACGCAACCGTTTGGCGCAACCCTTCTTCGAAGGGTTGCCAAAAATTAGGGTTGCCAAAAAATTAGGGTTGCCAAAAAATTAGGGTTGCCAAAAAATTAGGGTTGCCAAAAAATACCGTGGGCCAAAAATGACCCATGGAAGACCAAAGGGTTGGTCGAAAAAAGGTCAAGGTCAGGTAAAAATTCGAGCTCAAAAAAGGTCAAGGGCAGGTAAAAATTCGAGCTCGAAAAAGGTCGGGTCGGTCAAGGTCAAAAAACGACTAACAATATCCCGTTCCTACTACTTAGGACAATAAAGTATAGGTCTAGAACAATAAAGTTTAGGTTTAGACAATAAATCTAGGTCTAGGACAATAAAGTCTAGGTCTAGGACAATAAAGTCTAGGTCTAGGACAATAAAGTCTAGGTCTAGGACAATAAAGTCTAGGTCTAGGACAATAAAGTCTAGGTCTAGGACAATAAAGTCTAGGTCTAGGACAATAAAGTCTAGGTCTAGGACAATAAAGTCTAGGTCTAGGACAATAAAGTCTAGGTCTAGGACAATAAAGTCTAGGTCTAGTAAATTCAATTTATTCTCGACTATCATGTTCATATATACTACACCAATCTTGAATTAAGGTTAAACAGATGAAGAAAGACCTTTACGCTGACTAAAGGTGTCTCCCGATAAGTTGCAGTTCTTTACTATTAATATATTAAATTTCATGTTGGAATATTTTAAAGTGGCAAGTATACACATAACAGAAGAATCCTTTGCTATACAGCATCTACTACATCATGCGGTGTTATTTCCACATGTTCTGGAATCCAAATGAAATATATATCTAACATTTAATTCAGTAATTGACACATTAATTTTTCGTCAAATAATTAAATGAGCTAATGAACCTTTTTTATATTTGTTATTAATAAATATAGGGAAATTGTAAAAATGGCATTCATGGTGTTAGTTTTGATTTAAATGTACAAAAGGACTGTAAATTACATATAGTTGTGTCATAAATACAGTACTTCAAGAAGACAGTTTCATTTGAGATCTTAATTCATTATAGTTCAAGCACAATTATAAAGTTTATCCTTTCTTTTAACAACTATAATTCTGTCATTGCGATTAAGAATTTGTTGTATTACAGGTACTACATTAATTTTTTAGACACCTTTCAAACTGTAATCAAATATAAACATCTTAAGTAGCAATTACAAGTTCTGGAGTAACAATAACTATTTAAGACGAAGCTAAATATTCATAGATTTTATCAACCAATATAGTCTTTGAACGTAAGAAAACAATAATAGACACAATATTTAATAAAATAATCTCGTTAGATGATCAAATTTTGACAATCTCAATCTTGCACATGCAGTAACATGTTGTACCAATATTATTTTCTTCTACAACAGAGAGCTCTAACACTTCGATCTAATTCCTTGGTTATGTATGTGATTGCAAGGATTGTGCATTAGTATTAGAGAGGAAGTTATATCTATCTTATATCTATCTATCTTATCTATCTTATATCTATCCCTTATATCTATTCTTGACTACTTAATATTTTTATTAAGATGCAATAGAATTCTTCTATCTGATTCCCAATTCTAAATCCTAAATATTTTAAGGCTACTATGGGTTTCTCTGATTTACCTTTAATATATCAACATTAATATTCTCAAGCTAATCTATTAGTCAAAAATATAATACAAAAGACTATTTAGAATGTTTTATATTTGAATTTCTCTCATGCACGGTTACATGAAAGGATCATGTTACAGAAGGACATCTTTTGAATGGCGACATAATGGTTTTGTTAGCTTAAAAATTTAAGTCACAGGATCTCTGATCATTTCGAAAGTGAATATAAAGCTTCCAGAATTATAATCAGGAACCTAAGTTTTGGATCAGAAAATCCAAAGTGCGACAATCAACTTCATAAGACCATAAAATAGTGTAACCGTTTCAACAGCTGTGTGCGTTGTTTTGATTTTAGTTGTACCTCTAGTTTTACTATTGCTATTGAAAGATTAGGATGAACACTAATCTTAATTCAATTCGTATGACTATCTACATTTATTATCATTATCATTATTATTATATTACTTATTATCATTATCATTATCATTTATCATTATTATCATTACATTATCATTATTCATTATCATATTCATTATCAGTTTATATTATTATTATTATTATATTATTTATTATTATTATTATTAATTATTATTATTATTATAATCATCAACATTATATTATTATTATTATTATATTATTACTATATTATTTATTATTATTATATTATTCTGAAAAAAGCATCGACATAAAATTATTATTTTTTATGCAATTGGATAAGAAATACTATAAGTTATTACATTACTTATATATATATATATATATATATAATATATATAATTATAAATATATATATATATATATATATATATATATATATATATATATATATATATAATATATATATATATAATAATATATATATATAATATAATATAAGATGATTGAGGAGTAAGACAGTGGGAGTATAAGTATGGAAGCAAAGCTAGATGAAAGAACATATAGATAAAATATAAAAATGAAAAAATATATGGATAGATAAGTAAGAAATATAAAAGTTAACAATATATTATAAAAAAATATGTAAATAGAAATATAGATAAAAGTAAAAATAGATAGGTAGTTTTCAACTCTCTCTCTCTCTCTCTCTCTCTCTCTCTCTCTCTCTCTCTCTCTCTCTCTCTCTCTCTCTCTCTCTCTCTCTCTCTCGAACCATAATTCAAGGCTTTTGTTGTTGCGGCAAGCGTTGTATTGATGCAAATTTCTTCTGAAATTAGTGGTATCAGATGAAAAGTTTTGTTGCTATCACTGAACCAATCTTTGCTCAATGCATAAAACAAAATTGAATGAGAGTTACAGAGGAAAAGAGAGAGAGAGAAGGAAGAGAGAGAGAGGAGAGAGAGAGAGAGAGAGAGAGAGAGAGAGAGAGAGAGAGAGAGAGAGAGAACTTTTCCATCCCAAAAAATTTCTCGTAAAATTTACAGAATTGTTCCACGGATGAAATTCTACGTTAAATTAAGTGTTCCTTTTTTTTTATTTACATACTTTCTATTGTTTTTTTCTTTTCTTTTTTTTCTTTTTGTTTTTTAATAAATTTTAAAAATGTCAGTGTAATTAAAATCAGGGACTAGGAACCGCAAAAGGTTGCTTGCACTGGAGGTGGAAGCGGTGCAGTTAAAAAAAAAAAATTTACAATAAAACGTATTCGCATTTATTAACTAAACTGCTTAAGCAAAAAATTTTAAAGGTGATAAAAGACGGATTCCGGAGTTGTGCAACCTTAAAATTAGGGGCTGGCCCGACCCACCCAGGTGCGGTGCAGTACACTGCGTATACAAATCACAGTGACCCTGAGAGACATTTTAAAATAATAGAGTGAGGTGCTGGTGCGTGAGGCGCGCATTTAAAACCATAGAGTAGCGGTGACGATGAGACAAAAATGGACTTTTGGTAGCATGAGTGCAGGTTCGCTTACACTGGTGCGTGCGGTGAGCAAAATTCCGGTCTTTGCCAACCTCTTAAAAATGGGTTTTGAGCCTGGTGCCAGATACTTTAAAACAAAGGGAGTCGAGTTAGAGCTGTATAAAAGAAATTTACCGATTCTTCAAACCATGACCTGTAACAATCTCTCATATTACGAAACAATCTACCGTGCTGAAAGGTAGCCCGGCTAAGTCGCGAGGCCACAGGGACAAGTTCTATACCCTCGTCCGGATTCTAGCGTTAAGTAACTACCTAGAGAAGTTCCCTTCCTGAATAGGGCAATGCCCATAAGGAGTAAACTTTTAATATAAAAAAGGGAAAAAAAAATATTTGGTTGTATATGATGACGGCTTTTCTTCTCAGGTTTAAATTCTCTCCTCTCTCTCCTCTCCTCCTTCTCTCTCTCTCTCTCTCTCTCTCTCATCTCTCTCTCTCTCTCTACGTGCCTCATCTCTCTCTCTCTCTCTACTCTCTCTCTCTCTCTTAAAAAGAAAATGAATTTGTCTGAGAATATTTGATTTCAATTGTTTATTAGAACCAATAGTCATTCCATTCCATATAAACCGATTGTCACAAATAAAAAAATGAATACTGTCATTATATATTATAAATATATATATAATATAATTAATATATAATATTATATATATATATATATATATAATATATATATATATATATATATATATATAATATATAATATATATAATATATATTGAATAGAGCCGTTTCCCCAGTGTTAGATATATATATATATATATATATATATATATATATATATATTATATATATATATATAATAATTATATATAATAATATATATATATATATATATATATATATTATTATATTGAATAGAGCCGTTTCCCAGTGTAATATATATATATATATATATAATATATATATAGTATATAATATATATATAGTATATATATATATATATATATATATAATTATATAATATATATAGTATTGTATAATATAATATATAATATATATAATATATATATATATATAGTATATAAGAGCAAAGTTAGATTAAAAAAATGAGATATTTTAACGATTGTATGGAAACATTGTAATAAGAGAACTTTACATAAAGGGATTATTATCTCATTATTGAGCCTACCAGCTGTTTAGAATGTTTGCATCGTATTTGTTTCTCTTTCCTCTCATAATGCACAATTAGTTCCAAGAATCCAGTTACAAACTGAGCATCGTTGAAAACACGTGGTATGCTTCATGAAGCTTATAACAATTGCCATAAATATTTTTCGAATACACAATATGTGTATGTGTGTGTGAGTCTTTGCGATGGAAGTACAGTTGGCTGCCTTTAATCGCGGAAAAGTGTTCACAAGAGTTTGCAAGAATTGCAAAATGAAACGGTGCACTTTTCTGCTGCTATATAATCTCATCATAACATGCAGATCAAATACATGTGATGAAAGAGGATAATATTCTACGGATGGAAGAGCCTTCCACTACGAGTGCCCACGAAAGGAATTAGTGCTCATCTCAGTATTCCACAATCAAGAGTTAATCGCACTTTTCATCGTTTTAACTTACAACTCGTTCATCGCCATCACCGATTAATACAAACGATAAGGCATGACTTCAACCGTGAAAGCATTAATAAAACACTTTGAAAACCAATAATTGTTTGAGGTGAAAAAATCCTCATCCAACTGTAACGTAAAACTTCTTTCCATTCATCTTCTTTGCAGAAGTGTAGTGCGTGATGGTCTTGCTTATCATTGACATCGGGGAAAAAAAATTCCAAAATGAATATGTCAGAATTTCTGGAGGACATTCCTTGGTGATACCACAATCTAATAATAATCTAATAATAATAATAATAATCTAAAAATAATAATAATAATGGTAATAATTTATTAGATAAAAAGAAATAAGTTTTTTTAAACATATTGAAAAATCATAAGTAAAAAATCATTTTTTTTTCTTTTTTGTTTTAATTGGTATGTTATTTTCTGGCTAATATTGTTTTTTATTATTATTATTTACTCTCGAGCTTATTACATTACTAATTAACATTGAGAATGTTTTTGGTCACTATAATTCGCTAAACTCGCTAAATTCCACATTCTTCCTACACTGGAGTAGGCTATCCTTAATTTACACATAAACATCATTACAGACAGCACTTCACTTTCCATTTAAAAAGGGAAAAATGGCATCCACACAACTAGACTGGGAGAAGCCAAGATTTATGCTTCCAAAAATAGCCCCTCATCTGCCTCTCCACCATCATCATTTAGGAGTTGACGGCCTTTTATAATGCACGGTCTTCTTTCTTCAATAATCTCAGCAACCTTCTAGTTTCCACTTTACTGAACATCACCCCTCCTCCTCTAAATCTCATTTCTTATTCATAACCGAAACTTAAGTGTTTGAGCGTTCTGATGGCAACCCTTCTCTTTTTCCCTCTAATTGTCTCTATTCTCAATTTTTTTTTGCTAAAGGAGGCTGTTGTGCCTATGTGCGCAATGGTGTTGTGCCTATGTGCGCAATGGTGTTGCATGGTCACTTGTTTTTAATTTAGAGTCTTCCGAATTTTATACTTTAAGTCTCATGCTATTTTGTTAATTTATTATTGATTTCATTTGTTCCACATATGTTATCTAACTCAACTGACCATCTTAAATTCTGCATATGTCTTCTAACTCAACTGACTATCTTAAATTCTGCATATGTCTTCTAACTCAACTGACTATCCTAAATTTGTCTTCTAACTCAACTGACTATCCTAAATTCTGCATATGTTTTCTAACTCAACTGACTATCCTAAATTCTGCAATGTCTCTAAACTCAACTGACGTATCTTAAATTCTTATGCTCTAACTGAACTATCTTAAATTTCTGTCCTCTAACTCAACTGACTATCCTAAATTCTTGTTATCTTCTCAACTCAAACTGAATATCCTAAATTCTGCACTATGTCTTCTTAAGCTCTACTGACTATCCTAAATTTACTGACTATCCTAACTCTACTGACTGATATCCTAACTCTGCATATGTTTTCTAACTCTACTGACTATCCTAAATTCTGCATATGTCTTCTAACTCAACTGACTATCCTAAATTCTGCATATGTCTTCTAACTCAACTGACTATCCTAAATTCTGCATATGTCTTCTAACTCAACTGACCATCCTAAATTTGTCTCCTAGCTCAACTGACTATCCTAAAATTTGTCTCCTAGCTCAATTGACTATCCTAAATTCTGCATATGTCTTCTAACTCAACTGACTATCCTAAATTCTGCATATATCTTCTAACTCAACTGATTATTCTAAATTTTTCGAATACCTAAACTCAACATTAGAACAAATTCTCTCTTCTCCTTTCTCTGAAACATCATTCTTGGTGATTTCAACACTCACTGCAGTCACTCAATTTCCTCTAATTCTCAAGATACAACTGGTTAACTTGACTACCAATTCTCTATCCAGAATGACCTCGAGTAGTTGCTGCAGCTCCTTACTCCTATTCCTGATCATCTTGAAGATGGACCTAATATTCTAGACCTTTTAATAATTTCTAATCCTTCTCCTTATTCTGTAAAACTCCCTCCTCCGGATTCCTCTGATCACCTTCTTATCTTATCTCTGTATACTCTTCTATTTATTCAAGTCTCAAGCAGGAAAAAGGTTAACCTTCAGCGAGGAAATGTTTTTGGTCCTTCGGTGCAACAAATTGGCTTGACTTGCGATCTTACTTCCATGATTTTCAATTAAATGACTATTGATTCCGTGAGAGTGGTCACTTGGAGTGTACAGAACGCATAACCGAGGTGTTTTTCTCTTCCGTGGAGACTTACATTCCATATCCCTTCCCTTCAACTAAAATAAAAAATCCTTGATTTATCTCAGCTTGTTCTCGTTCTATTCGCAGCAAGGTTGATGCCTTTAGGAATTACCGCCATCTTTAAACTCCGTAAACTAACGCAACTTATATTTCGTTCAGGAATTGTGCAAAATCTATTCTCCGTAACACTAAAAACTTTTCTCCGTAGACAATGCAATAATTTTTCTGGTTCCACTTCTTTACCCCTTTTCACTCTAATTTTTCTTCTTACTCTTTCCCTCATCTAGTATCTTCCAACGCCATAGCCACCGTTTTACCTTCTGCTTAAGCTGAACCCTTCGCTCAAACCTTTGACTCTAACCCCGCTTTAGATGATTGTGGTGCTATTCCTCCTTTTAAACCTTCCAATCATTTATGCTTAATATATTGTAATTTTTTCTAAATATGTTATTTCTGCTTTTTCATAGATTAGCACTAAGAAAGCGTACGAACTTGATGGTATTCCTCCTGTGGTTCTCAAAACTGCTGCTTCCGAGCTTGCACTCTGCCTTGATAAATTATCTCGTCCTGTCTTTCCACTTTGACCTTCCCTTTCTACTGAAAATGCTCATTCATTCAGCCAGCCTGTGCCGAAAAAAGTGGACCCCTCTCAACTCGCAAAGTACCGTCCTGTCGCTTTAAAACCTCCGCCCTTTCTAAAGCTTTCGAATCTACCCTTAAGAGGAAGATTTGGAAAAATCTCAATTCTTCTAATCTTATCTCTGATCGCCAGTATGACAGAATACGGAAAGCTTTACTGGTAATCTTCATACGGGAAGCTCTACTGGTGATCTTCATTCTCCTCTTTCTGCTTCTTGATCATCAGCCCTTCGGCATTTCTGTGAATTCTTTTGCTGTGGCGCTAGACATATCAAAAGCTTAGGTAGAGTCGGGCACGAAAATTTGACTTCTAAACTTTCCTCTTTCAATATTTATTCTTCTGTCTCTGGCCTTCTTTCTGATCTGATTTCTTTTCCAGCCGTTCTATTGCAGCTGTTGTAGACGGCCACCGTTCATCCTTTAAATCTATAAATGGTGGTATTCCTCAGGGTTCTGTCCTATCCTCAACTCTTTTTCTACTCTCATTAGTGACCTTCTCTTTATTATTTCTTCACCTATCCACTTTGCTACTCCTTTCATTCAGAAAAACCTCCCACCCCAACAGCAATTAGCTTAAGCTAAGGGGGAGTCCTTGGAGCAACTAACCTCTGATCTTTCCTGAATATTTAATTGGGAAATTAAGAACATGGTTGTTTTCAATGCCACAAAAATTCAGTTCCTTCATTTCTCTGTCAGTATAATCTTCCACACAACTGTAATATTTTCTTCGAAAAAGAGCATCTTAAGCCTTTGTCTGTCTTTCATACTCTTGTTATTTTTCTTGTGATATTTCTTTTGGAAGGATTACATTACTTCTCTTTCTAAACAAGATTCTAAGAGGTTTAGTATTCTTAGGCGTCTTCAGAATTCCTTCACGCCAACCCGGTTGCTAGTTCTTTATGGGGGTGTCGTTCACCCCTGTTTGAAGCATATCTCACATATCTGGGGTGGTTTCACTCACGCAGCTCTTCTTGAAATGGTGGAGTTTAATGGGTTTTGTCCTATCAACTTTGATGCTCTCGCTAACTCTCAACAGTTTCTTTTACCAGTCGAATTGTTGCGTCACTTCCTTTACACTATCGCTATTACAACGAACACTGCTATTCTGATCTCTCTCTCTCTCTCTCTCTCTCTCTCTCTCTCTCTCTCTCTCTCTCTCTCATCTCTCTCTCTCTCTCTCTCTTCTCTCTCTCTCTCTCTCTCTCTCTCTCTCTCTCTCTCTCTCTCTCTCTCTCTCTCTCTCTCCTCTCTCTAACAACGAACACTACCCTTCTGAACTCTCCAGTAGCATGTCTCCTCCACTATGAAGGGCTCTTGCGACACATCATTCCACAGAGCCTCATTCTTCTCTCTTCAACTCTTTGACCCTAGACTTAACCGCTGTGCTCAATCTTACATTTACTCTGCTGGTAAAGTATGAAACACACGAGTATTAACATCAGAAATTCAAAGCAAATTAACAAAGACCATTTCAAGTTTTTATAATCATAAGTATGAATAAAATATGATGCTTATTCATCATCCTGCTGATCATAATGGTTAATAATGGTGAGTATTGTGAGAAAAAAAGAGCGTATAAAAACGTTAAAAATAAAAAATAAATAATAAATAAATAAATAAATAAATAAATAAATAAATAGATAAATAAATAAATAAATAAACGTTTTTTTTTTAAAAAATGTGTTAAAATATATTTTTTTACAACACTAGTTACGAAAGTTAAACTTTCCATGGGCAAAGGATTGGCCTTCGTGGTCTGATTTATTGCCCGCCAGGTCCCCAGACTTATCTTTATGGGTTGGCAAAAATAAACTTAGGTACATTTAACAAGTTTAGGTACTTTTACCCGATATTACCCACGTTAAACCTGGTATAACATTTGTAAGAAATAAAATACAATAAAATAAAATGTTCGGTTAAATATTTATACCTAGCACTTCGCTGATATTACGTCATTTACTTTTTTGCCCATATGATAGTTCGAAAACCATCATAAAATACTAGTCCTCTAAATTGGATATTATTCTAATAAGGAACATAAAATCTAATTGATATTACTTTCCTTATTAGCGTAATATCTTTCTAATAAAGAAGTTAATTATATTTTACAACGGTTATCAGAATCTCATTGTAAAATACTAGACTCATTTATTAGATATATATTTTAGCATGTTGGTCAGTATATGACACTATGATGAATAGAACTATTTTTTCGTCAACATTTTCGAATATTTATTTATTTGACAATGGAATTGTCAAATGTCAAAGAAATTTTTATATCTTTCTTCACAAGACCTTCTGGTAGAGATATTTTTTTTCTAAGGAATTTCCATCTTTTATTACAGAAAGGTTTAAAAAAGAACCTGTTATTTTGAAACACTATTTGGAATGTATTTTGTTGAATTTTTTAACAAAGAAATGAAGTTCTTCTCCTAGTATTTTGAAGGCAAATTGATGATAATATATGATCTCTCTCTCTCTCTCTCTCTCTCTTCTCTCTCTCTCTCTCTCTCTCTCTCTCTCTCTCTCTCTCTCTCTCTCTCTCTCTCTCTCTCTCTCTCTCTCTTTCTCTCTTCTTGTTGTAGGTTTTTTATTTTATATATTCTGGGAAAGCGTCCTAAACAAATTAGGGATGACATTTTGCGAATTATCTTAGGATTCCTCCGCCGCTCTTCAAGAATTTTTTGGAAAAAAAAAAGATGAAATTCTTGGAACAAATTTTTTAATTTTTATACATTTTTATTTCTTTTCATTTTTATCACATTTTATTACTAGTGTTAATATATATACTATATATCATATATATATATATATATATATATTATATATATATATATATATATATATATATTATTTATATATAATATATGTATATATATATTATATATACTTTGTATTTAATTAAACAATAGACTGACCCCCACACAACACACACACACACACCATATATATATATATATATATATATATATATAGTATTATATATATAATATATTATATATATATATATATATATATATTTATATATATATATATATAATATAGTATAGTATATTGGTGTGTGTGTGTGTGTATGTGCGTGTGTGTGTGTGTGTGTTGTGTGAAGTCAGTATTGTTAAAGAACACTACCAACTAAATAATAATAAGTAAAGAGAGGCTCGTTTTAATAGTTAAGCATTACGCACAGAACCATTCAGTGAATCGTTAGTACAGAAAATGGAATGAAGTCAAGAGTCCAAGGTTACCAAGATGGTAATTAAAGAAAGGAGTTTACAGTCGTACAGTAAATTAAAATCGTTAACTTTGTTAAATGGTTCAGGTTAAGAATCCCGTTGAGACGGGCGAACTTGTGGGGACCATATTTTGGATGCACTGAAGACGCAGTGAAGAACCATAACATGAATGAAATAGTACTAGTACAAGTATGGAAAGTATCTAACTAGGGAGTGCAGTCTCGGACGAAAGGCGATCCGATGGAAGAGATCGGCGAACGGTCGGGTCGTTCTCGGCCATGGACACATCCTGGTCTGGTGAGGAGCCGTACTGACTTTTTCGAGTTATCCTGGTGAAGATGGGTTGGACGGCTCTTCTTTTCCCTGAAGACGTTCTGTTGCAGGTAAAGCGCTCTTGAATCTGAATTTAAGAATTGTCCTCGTGCAATTGAACATTAGTTAACAGTATATAGCTGTTAGGCTTCTTATATCGAAGAATGACTCTTAATTGCAGCCTGTAACAGCCAGTTAATTTATATATATATATATATATATATATATATATAAAAATATATATATATACTATATATAATTTATATATATATATATATATATGATATATATATATATATAGATATATATTATATATATATATTATTATATATATATATATGTATATATATATAATATATATATATATATATATTAATATCGCTATAATATATATATATATAATATATAATATATAATATATATATATATTAATATATATATATATATGTATATATATATATATATATATATTCATATATATTATATATATATATATATATCTATAGTATATATATATAAAATATATATATATTTCTTATAGTAATGAATTATTATATTATAATATATATATATTATATATATATATATATATTTAAGTTGTTATAGGCAAAAAATCAAAATTAGAAATGTAACAACTTTTTTTTAAAGGTGTGACGTTTAGCGTAAAAATACTCTATTTAAAATTTGAAGTCGAAAAAATAATTAACATTTAATGGTGACACATGCGCAAAGAAAGTTGCGCGTGTCTAAGTAAACTGTAGCGGGTTATTAGTTGTGCTGTAGACGTATTAGGTGTTGGTTGTGTAAAAATTTACGTGCTTGCCATGTCATAATTATTTAAATTTCTTATGTAGAATGTCTCAATCACGTCAAACAAGATCGGATACACATGTTTGGCTTTTTGGGCAAATATCAGAAATCATGACCTGTAGATCAAAACTTCTATCAAATGGCGATGTATTACGTATTCTGTTTTGGCTGACACACAATAAGAAATCAGTAAAGGAGGCTTCAAATATAATATATTCTGAAATATATAACCTCTGGGATAGAGCAAAGTTACCCACGAAGGCCAAATAGGATGTTTTAACCAAGATTAGAAAGACATATGAACAATACAGATCACTTTTAAAATTGAAGTCAAATACAAATTGAAAAAGAGACTATTTTTAAAGAAAGCTTAAATGATTTATTTGATATCGCACATGCAAACGCAATGAAAACAATATCAAGTGAAGAAATAGAGTTTTTCTTAAAGCTCAGAGAGAAAAAGGTAGGCGAGGGTATATGAGTAATGTGGATAAAAAATATACTGTAAAACAAGAAAGAAAGCGTAAAAGGAAAGAACAAGAAAGTAATAGAATTAAAAGGGAAGTTCATATAGAACTTAAATGGTACTTCCAAGACAATGGTACTAGTGGTGGATTGGTGGTAGTTCCTCTGGATAGTCCAGAGTCGAACCATGAAAGAGTTCAAAGGAACGTCATAAAATCATAACCCCTGACTTAGCAATGGCTTTGGATAGATCGAAAATGAGTGATCGACGTGGGTTGTTAGTAGTAACAGATACTGCAAATGCGCTTGGAAAAAAGTTGATAATATTGTATTAAGCAGAGGTACATTAGGGCGGCGAAGGTCTGACGTTCGTAAAACAATTGCTGAGGAATATTAAACAAACATTTCTTGGTGGTTTACTGACATCTGTACACTGGGATGGTATGTTAATTGGATGTAACCGGAGAAGACAAGTTGACGTCTAGCGATCGTCGTAACATGGTAGAGGAAATCAGTTGCTGGTGTTCCAAAACTTTGAAGAGGAACCGGTGCGCAAATGTTGGCAGAAGTTTGTAGGTATAAGTGCCCTTAAAAGTTTCTAATTTGGAAGATAGCATAGTAAGGAATGTGCTTTGACACAACAGCAAGCAATACCGGAACCAAAAGTGGGGCTTGTAGGATTATAGAAAAGAGAATCTGAAAAGAAGTCTTCTGGCCTTTGCATGTCTACATCATATTCACGAAATAGTCATATCTGGTGCTTTCAGCAAATGTTACTGTTTTTCATCAGGACCAGACATTGACTTGTTCAAACGTTAATCCTACATGTTGGGAAAAAAATTAATAAAGAAAAGTATGGGAAATAGTGAGTATTAGTGATTCATAGACAGAAAATGTCTTAGCTTTTTTGTAGTGAGCAGTTAAAGAAAAGCCACCACGGGATGATTATAGAGAACTATTTGAGCTGACAGTTGTTTATTTATGTGGCAACCTTGAGAAACGGTTTTTCTTTTTCGTAAACCTGGTGCCTCTACATCGAAGCAAACAGAATGGAATGGCAACGAGTCATTTATTCATTGAAAATAGTCCTTGTTTAGGTCGCAGTTTAATATGACAGAGCTAAGAAGCAGCTGCAATGACAAAGATTTGCGAACTTTGCTGTAAGGTTTTTATGTTCCCAATTGGGTTTCAGCCCCATGCAGCTTCAGCCCCAAGAAATGACTTGAAGTACCCTTCAGAAGCTGAATGGCTGTGACGAATTATGGATTATCAGTAGTTTACTAGTAAATGCTGTTAAACGTCCCTTGTGGTTCTTAGGAGAAGAACTTGCAGCTCTTGCATTTATGGATGATGAAGTACCAGTTGAAAGAAAACGAAAAATGGTTGAAGCTCTCTTGCATAAAACCAAAGAAGGACAAGTGTAGATAAGCCAGATAAACTTGTTTTTGTATTTAAGGATGAAGATCAACTTCATAACAAAACACTTGCCGACTTTATAACAGAATGCAGTCATTTGGTTCTTCATAAAATACGTTTGGACTCCACTTTTCTCAAAGTTGACCCATTGGACTGGAACGAAAGAACGGAACTATAAGAATGCACAAGAAGTTACCAAATCAATAAATGTCATCAACGACAATGCCGAAAGAGCTATTGCACTAGTGCAAAACTATATAATCACCTAATAAAAAACGAGGAGGAAATGCAATACATTCTTCAAGTTATAGAAAGACACAGGAAAAATTTCCAGGAAATCAAAGAAACAGCTGAAAAATAGTTGAAAAAATAAAGAAATATATAATTAAAAGTAATAAAAATTAAATAAATTGAATTGAAATAATTGTGGAGTAGGCCTCTTGGGATACCACATTAAAAAAAAACGCCACAACTGTTATAGCTACCTCAGGGTGGTGTGGAAAATGCTGATGTATTCCTACAGTTTTCAACAGCATTGCGTCACCTATTTAATTAATTTTCTCAATCAGCGTAAAAATTTAAATACTATTTTTTGATATCATACCTCATAATTTGCAAAGTTCAGACTGCCAAAAAAAAGGAAAAAAATTTTTCATAAGAAAATTTTGGACCGATTCTAATATATTATTATATATATTATATATATTATATATAATAATATATATATATATATATATACATATATATATATATATATATATATATATATATATATATGAATAATATATTAATATAATATATATATATATATATATTATATTATATATAATATATATATAATATACTATATATATATATATATATATATATATAACTATATATAATAATATAATAATATAATATTAATAATAATAATAATAATAATAATAATAATAATAATAATAGTTTAAAATACCGGTAAGAGCATACATGCTTTTGCTGCTCTTCAAAATTAATTGTTTTTTTCAGAAAATATTAGGTTTTTGGATTTGTGGAGAGAATTTCTGGACAAATCTTTTTGCAGAAAACGAAGTTCACTTGAGTCGTAAAGGTGTTGCGCTTTTCAGTGGCAATTTGGAGACGTCTATCAAAAACTTAAGGCGTTTTCGATTTTGCACTTTTGCTAACGAAATTTAGGAAAATGCTAAAAGTCGTTCGTTTATGTCAATTTTAGCACAAATTTGTAAAATGCTAACGAAACGTTAGTAATTTCCTAAATTCTGTAATTTTGCTATTTCCCGTGCTTACCGAATTTTTTAAGGCGTTTCTAACGAAAAAATGTAAACAATAAGATTGGCGCGTAGTAGTTTCGTTGATTTGAGTGGAATGTTTCCAAATTCAGAAATTAGCTTTTAAATCTTAATTTCTTCCAAATCGATAAACTCCATCACAATAGTTGATCAATTATTTGTAATAAAAACCATTTGTTATTTTTTTAATTTTTATTTATTCCAAAACCACGTGCTCCATTAGAACAGCTGATCAAAATTTTTGTAAACAATCGGTTGATTATGCCCGAAATTCGTGCTAAAACTGGATTAGCATTTTCTTATCCAGCGTTAGCACAAATGCAAAAACGAAAACGGCTTTAGTAAAGTTAGGGGTGATAGGCTAAATTTTGATATGAATAATTGTAGCAACGATAACTGTAATAGTGGTGATTTAAATAAAACTAGCGTTGTTACACTCAGCCTTACAGGCTCAAATAAAGATAATAGCAATACAAGTAACAACATTTCAAATATCAAATGCTCTTAGAATTAGAAACAAAAAAGATGAGCTGATTATTTATACCAAAAAGGAGAATCTAGACATTATTTGCATAACTGAAGCATGGGTTAATGAAGAACTGTATGGAGACTTCTTTCAGAAATATGAAATAGACGGATATTCACTTTATTTATACCAGTGTAAAGGAAAGAAGGGTGGTGGTGGTGTGGCGCTTTTTGTTAAAAGCAATATTCAACCTGTGATAATGATTGACATTAAAACTAATCATGATGGTGAATCTGTATGGGTAGATATCCTTATTTACAATAAATCATACAGCATATGGGTGTTTTATAGACCTGGACAGAGTCAAGAATTAGACGCGGAAATGGTGAAATAAATCGAGACGGCATGCCCCAATAAAAAAAAAGGCATAGTCATAATGGGTGATTTTAATTTTCCTGGTATTCAGTGGAATTTCTTGTCTAATATGGACCATAGTAGTTCTGTATTCATAAATTATACACTAGGCAACTTTTTGAGCCAGATGGTCCATGAATCTACAAGACGCGATACACTGTTAAAGTTAATACTAACTAACGATGAAAGTATGGTGGATGAGGTTGGAGTTGAGGAGAATTTAGGAATTAGTGACCATAATATAATTAGATTTAACATGAATGTGATATCTTGGCCAAAATTGCAAGTTAAAAAGGATAAGCTCGTAGATTTCCGAAATGACGATTTTACCAAATTTCGAGACATGGTTAGTGTAATTGACTGCATGGGATAAAGACTTTTAAGACTAAAGCTATTTTATCCTGTAGGAACATTTTAAGCAAATTTTTATGAATATTCAGTCAGTATGTTTTAAAGATAAACCCTTTAGTGTGGAGAAGAGAAAACCTGTTTGGTGGAATAGAGAGATAAGAGATGAAATCAATGAAAAACATAGATATTTTAAAATATTCAGGGTTAGTAATGGGGAGGACGATTCAGAAAATTATAGGAAAAATAGAAATGAACTTAACCAGTCAATAAGAAAGGCAAAGAGAGAGACATAAATAAATTTAGCAAGGAATAATAATAAGGACCCGAAGAAGTTTTTCAGCTTTCATAAATTTAAAAGTAAGAATAGGACAATTGTTCCAATTAAAATTGGTGAAAATTTAGTGACCTCAGATAAGGCGTTGGTCAACATTTTCAATGCTTATTTTACGTCAATGTTTACTGAGGAAAGATTGATAATAGTTTTTGGAAACAAAGCTTGGTATGCATGTAATAAATAGATTACGAAATTTGAATTTGAGGTAAAAGAAATTAAATCTTTACTGGACCATATTGACCCAAGTAAAGCTGCAGGTCCTGAGGTAATATTGCGGTATACCATTCTGAAGGAGGGTAGAGCGAGCATTGGCAAAGGCAATGTATTGTGATTTTTTAAGCGATCTATAAACCATTTGGTGAGATACCAGATGGCTGGAAAACAGCATGTGTTGTGCTTATTTATAAGAAAGGTATTAAGGAAGATTTGGGAAATTATAAGGCTTTTAGCTTAAAATCTCTGGTTGTAAAAGTTTTGGAAAAATTACTGAAAGGTCATATATATACAAATATTTGGAAGATAGCAAGATATTGTATGAATCCCAGCATGGTTTTAGAAAGGGTATGTCATGTCAGACAAACCTTTTAGAATTTATGGAATACATTACTGACTGCATTGACCGAGGAAATCCAGTTGATTTTATATATTTAGACCAGCAAAGAGTTTCCTCCTTTTTTTCATACTTATTACTTGCTTTCTTTCAAATCGCTCAATATTGGCTGTTGTTGATGGAGCGACCTCTTCTTCCTTCCATGTCAATACTGGTGTTCCGCAGGGTTCTGTCTTATCTCCTATTCTACTGCTTTTCATTAACAATCTCAGCTGCTCATCTAACTCTAATCCATTCATATGCCGATGACTCGGACCCTCCATTATTCAACTTATTTCAAATCTGCTCCATCTTTTACCTCTAAAATTGCCTTTGGTCTTAATCTTTTCGATTCTATTATCGCTGATCTGGATAGAATTTCCCTGTCGGGTCATCTCGACCTTGTGAAATTTAATTCTTTAAAAAATTCTTCTACAAATCTCCCTTTCTAAGAAAACTTCGAACTTTCCTATTCCTTTCGATGGTTCTCTCGTCTCTCCAGTTGACAATAGATGACAATATAATAACAATCTTGGCCTAAAATATAAACCAAAAAAAAGTCTTGGAAACCTCACATCACAATGATTGCTAGGGCAGCCTAAAAGAAGGTGGGAGTTCTGTTAAGACTGCGTGACTTTTTTTCCTCTTCTCAGTTACTCCAACTATACAAGGGTCTCAGTAGTAATAAGTACGAGATAGAGAGTGCCACATTGCATAGCAATTGCAGAGGTGGAGTGCCACATTTCAAATGTTGCGTAG